>CAJHQP010003890.1:0-61290 GCA_905132765.1 Moricandia arvensis | reverse complement strand
TCACATTAAAAACATGATACTAGTGTTGAGTTTGTACTTACAAACACACTTCCTGTCTAAAGGTTTTTGGACTAGAAGGGCATAAAGATACATGGTTTAGGTGCGGAGAAAGAAGTGGTATCACTCTACTTAGTTCGACATCTTCTGCCAAAAGCACCTATATCCCGTGAATACTCAAAATAAACATGTTTGGTTCTTTACAAACTGATGCATACACTAAAGAAGAAAAAAAACCTAAAATGATGGTTGAGACTGCGAGTTGTTCATGGGGTAAGAGTGTCTGGTTTGCTTATGGAACACCTAAATTCGCTTTCATCATGTGGTTAGCAATTCAAAACCGACTTACTACAGGGGATCGAATGGAAAAATGGAATGCCAATGTCAACACACAGTGTGTTCTGTGCCAAGCTACAGTTGAGACCCGTAATCATTTATTCTTCTCGTGTCAGTTTTCTGCTCAGATTTGGAGACCTCTCATGAGAGGAATGCTTGGTGATGATTATACCACAGACTGGAATATCTTGACAGCTGTCATAAAAGATTCTACAATCAACAGGATAAGAATCTTTATTATTAGATATGTATTCCAAGCTACGGTTCACTGTCTTTGGCGTGAAAGGAACAATCGCCGTCATGGAGAAACTCCCTCACCAGCCATCAGACTTGAGAAACATATAGACAGGACGATCAGAAACAGACTTAGCACAATCTGCCATCAAGGCAACAAAGGGTATGCAGATGGTCTAGCAACTTGGTTTGGCTCAAGGATGCACACTTCGAACATTTTTTAATTCTATTTCTCTTTTCATATTTTAAAATTTAGAAACAGAGCTCAAAATATGAAGCACTTGATGTAAAACAGTCTTTTTGGTTGAATATAATTTCACATTCATTCAAAAAAAAAGAAACAGTTGCTCTCGCGAACGTTAGGCTTGCCAATAAATTACGGTTTAACTTACGACCTAAACTCGGATATGTTCCTCATCTAAAAGATTCAAATAGAAGTGCAGAATATAAGTACATAATGTAGCACACTAAAAGTTTCACTTAAAAGAGTGTTTCTTATAGAGAAGGCGTGATAGCTATACACAGATGGTTTGATAGAATAATAGTTGTTCGACAGGTCCTGAAAATTCAGAGATGTAAACAATAAAATTGTAATAACCTGTCCCGCAGACCCAAGTTTACAATCCTATAGAGCACCGACCCTAACCCCTTACCGTGGGAAGAAACGCCTTCACATCCACCGGTAGGTTATTGGTGTGCTTGGCGTTAGTCGAACCCAAAACCTCACCCTTTAACAACTCTCCACAAGACAAGTTGTCACCAATTAATTTGCCCTGCAGGATTGTAAACTTGGGTCTGTGGGACAGGTTGTCACAAAAATATTGATAAGATTTTGCTATAATCATTAGGGAATTATATACTTTGTGTATATTCTCTAAAAAAAATGTAGGGTTCTTGACCAATGTTTCATCATAGCCCATAGACAAGTTATATGCCGAGGACCGGTCCTAAACTTGGACTTGTTGCTAAAGAGGCTGACCACTTATCCACCTTTGGAACATGATATAACTCTCCTCTGGTTTATACTCGGGAGTGTGTCCTCCTCCCTACAATCAAACTCAACACAGTTCAGTTAAGAAACATAAAAAGTGTAAAAACTGCTATAATGTTTTGAGTGGAAACCAAAGAAAAGACTTGCTTTGATAATGGCAAATGTCATTTTATTGGCATAAGTCCTCGTGTATCCGCCAAAATAGAACAAATCCAATGAGCTCATAAGACAACATAATGAATTAACAAGAGAATGAACAGAAAGAAGGTAATATACCCAGCGATCTGATCGCCTATCATCCAAGGTCTCCAGTCATCAATGACAGAATAGTACACCTAATCCAAGATTGAGTTCCACATACATGTCATGGTCACCACTGTTCACCCAAGAAGTTTAGAAAAAGCCTTGAATTTCTAGCAAGAGACTAAACTCAGACCTGAAGATGAGAGAAGAATAGCCACTGATGCTGTTATTCATATGGTAAGGTACACTGCTTTTGATGTCATTGGTGTAAGGCATATCCCAGTTACAATGTACCCATTTCCCTTTACTCCCCAGCGATTATAGTTGCTCGTCATTACCAAGAGATCTTGAATCTTAACTTTAGTCATATCTAATACCTTATTAATGTGAAGAGCCCTTCGCACGCTATCATCATTGTCGCAGTAGTAGTTCACACATACCTATAATCCTGCAAATGAAAACTCATAAAATACTTTATCTAAGTGTTTACAGAGTGTAAGATGGATCACTTACGTAGTAATTGGGAGGTGTATCTTCATCTTCGCACAATGGCCTTGTGACAAGTGAGTAGTTTATTATATCAGTGCACTTGTGATAGTCTTCAATGAGTTAGCATTCAGTGTTTCTTGGATCAACAGTTTCATACTCTCCTTTGCAGATTCGCTTCATCGACTGGTAACAAAACAACAATTTTGAACTACATTTGTTATCTACTTTCAAACAACGGTTCGCATGTCGTGTTACATACCTCGTAAAGTTCATCTGAGATCAGTGTCATTCCATGACCAAAAGGAATCCGATGGTTATGATCAAATACAATATTGGTTACCGGGTTTCAAGCACATAGCTCTGAAGGTTTATAAGGGGTTTGCAGCATAAATAGTTTCCTTTTAAGATTTCTTGAATAAGTGCTGGAACAACCATGCCGAATAAGAATCTCCACCTACATAGAAAGGGTTGGAGGAAAACTCTTGATGTTTGTTTAGCCACGGCACAACAACAAACACACAAAAGAAGATGCTCATGAATGTATGTATATGCACAAAGAAGAGATGCTTCAAGAGATCACCAAGTAAAGTCTTTTGACCTTTTGAAGAAACTCGTGTATCCGCTTGACTTATGCTGAATCGCTTCGTTTACAATCAAGTTGAGTTTTTGAATAGGAGAAGCCAGTTCCTACAGACTGGTCCAAATATATTATAATTGAAATCTGATACAAAATTTGAAAAAAAAAAAGATGAGGCATAAACAACTGGGAGTTGTAATTGTCATATTTGAACATGTACAACACTTTCTGATACCTTAGTCCATGAATATGTGGTAGAGGGTTCCATTGAAAACCTCAAAATTTACAGTCACAGCCCCGTTCTTTTTGTAATTAATCTTGATTCAAATACAAAGAAGAGATAACAATGACTGAAAGAGATGTTGAATTACCATTCTCGTAAAGAAGACCGGAGATTGAAGAGAAACCAGGTCCTCCACTTAACCAGAGGAGAAGAGGGTCTTCTTCTAGATTCCTCTCAGATTTGATGATGTAGTAGAAAAATTGGGAGAAATCGACCAATTCCTACATAAACATTGGCCAACGGTCCTTATCAATACATAAACATGTCACATGTGCGAAAACATACATCAACTAGCACAAAATTCAATTTCCATACATTAACTTTCAAATTTTGGTTTCACTACAAAAAAGTGATAGTTTAGATCACTTAAATTGTATCACAAAACTAAGTGATTTTATTTCAAATTACTTATTTCTAACTGATACAAATATATGTAATTTAGCATCAATTTTAAAAAGTGAATTGTTAATTAATTTATTTGGTATTATTTCAATAAAGTGATGTTTTTTAATTAATTTGTATTACTTTTTAATAAATGATTCTATTATTTACAATTATATCAATTAAATAAATGATGTAATTAGTTTTCTTATTTCCATCATTTATTAAATAATACAAGATTAACATCAAAAACAAACTGACGCTAATAAAAGTACGTATTACATAAGATAACTTTGTACATTAATAATATAAATATGATCAGATTGGAATTTATCTTTAAAGTAAAATAAAATAAATATAATTTCTTTGTTAAAAAGGAAAAATAGGTTAGCCGTCATCGTACGTTAACAATCACGCAGATTTTGATCACCTTCCTTTCAATTAGCTTTTGATAAAAAAGTTTAAGTATAAGTAATACAACTTTTCGATAATTAGGAGGTAAGTTTTCTGCACCCATGGTAATAAAATTTAAAAAGTTATCTCCACTGTATAAAGAGTTTTATGTCTCTTTTTCAGGAAAATAAAGCTTCGAAAATCATTAGTGAACAATTCAAAAAATCAAAAACTGCGTAAAGTAAGGTAATTTGATTTCAAGTTTCAGTTAACGTGTGTTTTACTGATTTGACCTCTTTTGGATGTGCCTTTTAGTGATTTTTTGTGAATTTTTAAAGTTTGCAAATTGTATTTTCAGATTTGATGGATATAAATCATGGATAAACAAATCAGGTTTATCTCAAGATTACATATTAGGAGTAAAAAATTTCTTAGAGTTTGCCTTTGGTAAATCTAATGCAAGTGTGATGAAATGTCCATGTAATCATTGCACCCTAGCAAAATCAAAAACAAGAGAAGATATCGAAGGTGATCTGATATGCTTTGGTTTCTTAAATTCTTACACAAGTTGGATACTACACGGAGAGGATACATGTGTCACAAAGAATGCAAGAATACCTTTCGATATGGCTCATGAAGAATTAGATCCAACTTTGAATCTCTTGGATGATATTTTTCCTGATATTGGTATGAATATGCATGCTGAACATGGACTTGGATCGTCTGAGCAACCTATGGACACTGAGAGACCATCAACTTCAAGTGGAAATTATGGAAAGGGAGAAGGCTTTGATGAGTTGTTTGCTGACTATACTCAAGAACTGTATCCAGGATGCAGTAAGTTCACGAAGTTGTCTTTTATATTGAATTTATACCATATCAAATGTATGTGTGGGATTAGTGACAAGGGGATATCCATGGTGCTTGATTTGATGAAAGAAGCATTTACACATGCTAAGTTGCCAGATTCATTTAACGACATGAAAAAGGTTATCCGCAAGTTAGGAATGACTTATGAATCTATTCATGCATGTCCAAATGATTGCATGTTATATTGGGAGGCCGGTGCAGAAAGGGAGATTTGCAAAGTTTGTGAAGCCTCTCGCTGGAAAAATAGTATTTCTACAGAGAACAATGTTTCTGGATCAGAGTATCAAAAAGGTAAATCTCCTGCAAAAGTTTTGCGTTATTTCCCTCTAAAGCCACGACTACAGTGCTTATTTATGTCATCAAAAACGGCTACTCACATGAAATGGCATGCAACTGCTAGTAACAATGATGGTAAGCTTCGACATCCAACAAATGGAAGGGCTTGGAAGGAATTTGATAAAAATATCTTAAATTTTCATCTGATCCAAGAAATGTTAGACCAGGTTTGGTGACTGATGGTTTTAACCCATTTGGTACGATGAGCAGCAGTTATAGCATCTGGCCAGTGACGTTATTTCCTTATAATTTTCCACCGTGGATGTCAATGAAGCAGACATGAATGATCCTTTCTATGGTTATCCCCGGAAAACACATGCATGGTAATGATATTGATGTATACTTACAACCACTTATCAAAGAGTTGAAGGAGTTATGGTTTGATGGGATAGAAACACTAGATGCTTCTACGAAACAAACATTTGACATGCAAGCATCTATTATATGGACAATTAGCGATTTTTTTGGTTTAGGAAATTTGTCGGGTTGGAAAACGTATACATCATCAGCCTGTCCAAGCTGTAACTATGATGGCATCGGACAACGCTTACTCCATGGGAAAAAATTGTTTTATTGGTCATCGACGTTTTCTTCCTCGAAGTCATGGCTTTCGTTAGAATAGCGCACAATTTGATGGAAAAATAGAAACCAGAGCTCCATCACTCACATTGACAGGTTCTACAATTCTTCATCAACTAGAACAAGTTAATGTTACTCTTGATAAGAAAAATATTTTAGCGGGAGTTGGAAGAAAAAGATCTCGAAGTGATTGTGAAAGATCTAGTACTCAGCAATGGAAGAAGAAAAGTATATTTTTCAAGTTGCCTTATTGGGAATTTACAATGCTGCGACACAATTTGGATGTCATGCATATAAAAAGAATGTGTTTGACAATCTAGCCTACACATTGTTGGATGATAAAAAAAATCAAAAGACAATCTGAATGCTAGAAGATATCTTCGGGAGCTAGGTATTCGTTCTGACTTGTGGCCTGATGATAATGAGAAGTATCAAACTGCTTGTTTTCTCCGATCAATCATGGGGAAAACACTTTTTTTAAATGTCTTACATGATGTAAAACTACCAGATGGTTATGCTTCTAACTTAGCAAGTTGTGTTAATGTTAATGATCGAAAGCTATCATGCTTAAAAAGCCACGAATGTCACGTGATAATGAGAGACTTGTTTTCAGTTGCAATACGGAATCTGCTCCTAACAGATGTGTCATCAGCCATTGTCGAGCTTTGTCAGTTTTTTAGAGATATATCTGCAAAGGTCCTTGTTATTGATGAGCTTGATAAATTACAAGACCGTGTTGTGGTGACTTTATGTCATATGGAGATGTTTTTTCCTCCATCATTTTTCACAGTAATAGTACATCTCACAGAAGAGGCAAAACTCGGTGGACCAGTTCCCTTTCGTTGTTGTATCCGGTTGAGAGGTATACTTTTCACTATAGATTATATATATATATATATATATAAACAATTGAAAACTTACTTGATTCAACTATCTACAGGACTCTAGGACACTTCAAATCATATGTTCGAAATTGCGCGAAGCCTGAAGGTTCTATATGTGAGCAGTATTTAGCTGATGAGTGTATAACATTTTGCTCAATGTATCTCAATGATATAGAGACGCGATTCACTCGGACTGGTCGTGTAGATGATCGACCTCTAGCTGAGACTAGCATAAGACCAAATTCAGAACTTCCACTTATTTTCCCAAACCATGGAAGATTTGTTGGAATAGGTTATGTTTATACGCTTAGTCATGTAGAAAGGCAACAAGCACATCGACATATATTGGTTAACTGTCAACTACTTGATCACTTAAGAGAGTAAGTGTCTCTCATTCAAGAACAACTATTTTAACTATGTTTGACTGCATGTCTCTAATGTATATTTTATGTTAATTGTTTGTTTAGGAACTATAAAAATGAGTTGTTGACGAAACAGTCTCATCAAAGCAAGAGGAGTCGTGCTATCGACATTGACCGAGAAGTGCATTTTAACTTTGAAAAGTGGATCAAGCAGAAAGTAGAGACTAATGAGGTAGATGGGATGACTGATGATTTGCGATGCTTAGCTTTGGGTCCATCTGATAAAGCTTTAAAGTATAAAGCTTACAATGTCAATGGTTTCAAATTCCGGACAGCACAAAGAGAAGCTAACTTACAAACACAAAATAGTGGTGTGTATGGGGCTGCTGAGACTATGAGCTATGCTAGTTCTCGTGATTCTAATCCAAGAACATGAATTGTTTCTTACTATGACAACTTAATTGAAGTTATGGAGCTAAACTACTACGAAGTTTTCAAAGTTGTTTTATTCAAGTGTAAGTGGGCGGACACTCGTACAGAACGGGGATATAAAATGGATGAATATGGTCATCATATGGTAAATTTTTCCCGTTTCTTACACATTGGAGATGAAGAGGACGAACCATACATATTGACATCTCAAGCCAGAATGGTATATTATGTGAAAGATCCTTATGAAATAGAATGGAATATTGCGGTTCATGTTCAACCTAGAGATGTGTATGACATGGGTGATTCAAATGATTCAGATCAGTTGGATGATGAATCTGATCCTACGGTTTCTGTTTCTTCGTGAGAAAAGATGTTATAATGGTTTGGGTTTTCTTCTTCAGAATAAAGACTACTTTATTTTCTCTTATTTTTACGAGTTTATTTTTTTTGTTATGATAATATGAATCCTAACCAGTTGTCTTTTATGATTTTTCTATTTTCGTTAACCTTCACCAAATTTAGTGTCAATGTATTTTTTTTTCCTTCTCTTGGTTTACACTGTTGCACAGAGAGGTGGTACATGTACGTAATAGCTATATCTTTGAACTACTTAACTGTTGCATGTTTCAGAGTCAAGTTTCTGTTGCTTACAAGATTAACTGAAATCGATATTTGTTTATTCATGCTCTGTTAAGATTCAAGTTAGTAGCGCTTTGTAATTTCAGTTTGTTGCATCTGTTACCAATTGCGATAATATCTTTCTTTATGTGCCAGTACATGAATCAAACCATATTGGTTTGAGAGTACGTGTTTTCAAACCACAATTCACTACATGTTGACATAATCAGAGTCACACGCTACGCCCGTGCTCTCATGTAACTCGCAAAAGACTATCTGCAACATGATAAACTCTCTGTTTGTGTGTATATATATCCACTTGAGAATTTACACTTTTTGTGGGATCTATATCTGTTGAGATTGAACCTTGATTAAATCCTCAAAAAGGAAAAAGGAGTAGCAGAGGAGAAGCTACAAAAGAAAAAAGGAGAACTTGTAAGAAGAAGACTTGAGGCGCAAGAAACCAATAATGAAGAAGAATGAAGAAGAAGAATGAAGAAGAATGAAGAAGAAGAATGAAGAAGAATGAAGAAGAAGAATGAAGAAGAAGAATGAAGAAGAAGAATGAAGAAGAAGAATGAAGAAGAAGAATGAAGAAGAAGAATGAAGAAGAATGAAGAAGAGAATGAGAAGAAGAATGAAGAAGAAGAATGAAGAAGAAGAATGAAGAAGAAGAATGAAGAAGAAGAATGAAGAAGAAGAATGAAGAAGAAGAATGAAGAAGAAGAATGAAGAAGAAGAATGAAGAAGAAGAATGAAGAAGAAGAATTGAAGAAGAAGAATGAAGAAGAAGAATGAAGAAGAAGAATGAGAAGAAATGAAGAGAAATGAAGAAGAAAATGAAGAAGAATGAAGAAGAAATGAAGAAAGTCAAACAAAACTTGGCTTGTGTAGCTTCTAGTTACACAACAAGAAGAATAAGAGGAACTAGTTAGGTAATTTGCTTTCCTTTCTTAGTTCATTACACTATGACACAAGGACACTTCCAGTCATCCTATATAATTGAGCTCTTAGCCATTACTTCCAATACTCATGTAAATTCTCAGTGGCATGATTATTCATCTATAATCCTCTAACTCTTACAAAGGTATTTGGTTTGTTTTCTCCTGAAATTAGAGCCTTCCTTTCTCCAACAAACAAAAAGCCTTCATTGGGATGATTTCGCTGCTTCCATTTTCTTTGAGTCACGTCTTTGTCTTACAGTAAACCGAACTAGCTCTTCAATTAATTTTCTACTTTATGTTGATATCTTGTACAAGAATTTTCTTTTAAAATATGTGTCAAGAAATACGTGTCAATTTAGTTTAGCATAATTAAAGTTTTTTTGCATAATTAAAGCTTTGCATGGTATATAGGATAATCTAATATAATATGATTTCATGATCCTAACTACTTCTAACGTGTTATACGTACATGATAAAAAAACACAAATTAAAAACATCTAAAATATGTGAGAAATTCAGATCCCGCTTAATTTACCAATAAAGAGGAAATATGTTTAATATTTAGATATTTATTTTAATATAAACTACCCACAATTAAATAAATTGTTGGATATAGGGTTTCTAAACACTATTTCACGTATTTTAGAAGAAACCGCCTGTGACCAGAAAGCTAAGGTTCATAAATCTCATAGGAACAAGTAACGTAAGTCTTGGAATCAATTGTTTTGTTATATAATTGTCTTCTACACTTTAAATAAAAGAGAAAGGAATAATGAATTCACAGATTCATGGATTTCAATTGTTTTAGGATCATGGATTTCATGGATTCAGAAACCCAAGAACCAGATGATTCACCACTTCTGGAAACAGATCATGACATGCCTCCTGCACTTGCTCCTGAATGTAAAAGCTTCAGGTGGAAAGTACAAGTCATACGTAATATAAGTTAAGACTGTCTCTTTAATTTATTTACAAAGTTGTTTTCTAAAAATTCTTTAAGTGTGTTAAATACTCTAAACTAGTGTGGGAGAAGCAAGTCTGATTGAACTTTGAAAACCTATCTTACCTTCAGTATATCATATTTATATTATGGTATGAAGCGAAGAAAAAGTTTTAGTGGAACTTTTACTTTGTGTAACGAATTTGATCTAACGGGGAGTATATATCTTTCTAAAACTTTTTCTTTGTGTTTAACGAGTTTGATCTAATGGGGAGTATATATCTTTCTAAAACTTTTTCTTTGTGTTTAACGAGTTTGATTTAACGGGGAGTATATATATATGTAACATCCCGAGTTGTGATATGTGGAAAAGCTTAAGAGAGTTGATTTGACTATCTATGTCACCAAAGTTGACTTATCTTTTCCGTCAAACCTCCGTTTAGAACTCCAGGGTTAAGCGTGCTTATGCTGGAGTAGTAAAAGGATGGGTGACCTATCGGAAAGTGATTCGCGATACCGTGCGAGTGAGGCTAAAACACGGGGAAAGGTCGGGTAGTGATTGCAGGGTCAATAAACAATGATTTTGAGCCTTAGAAAAATTAACGCACGACCGTCGGACGGGATGTGGCTCACGGGCCGAGAGAGCGGACGTGGGTGGCCCATTAGCCGTGGGCGGTCAGGGCGTTACAAGTGGTATCAGAGCTGGTTAGCCATCTCGGTTCTGACCCGAGAGGCGTCTTGAGACCTGTCGTGGGGCGCAACGAGGGTGTTGTGTTCTTTGAGAGGGGGGTGAATTGTAACATCCCGAGTTGTGATATGTGGAAAGGCTTAAGAGAATTGATTTGACTACCTATGTCACCAAAGTTGACTTACCTTTTCCGTCACACCTCCGTTTAGAACTCCAGGGTTAAGCGTTCTTATGCTGGAGTAGTGAAAGGATGCGTGACCTATCGGGAAGTGATTCGCGATACCGTGCGAGTGAGGCCAAAACACGGGGAAAGGTCGGGTGGTGATTACATGGTCAGTAAACAATGATTTCGAGCCTTGGAAAAATTAACGCATGACCGTTGGATGGGGTGGGGCTCACGGGTCGAGAGAGCGGACGTGGGTGTCCCATTAGGCGTGGGCGGTCAGAGCGTTACAATATCTTTAGTAAATCACTTTGCTGTTTTGTTGGAATGGTTAGAATTCAGAAATATATTCTATCTAATTTTTTTATATTCTTATGCACAAGATGATGATTGAAATATTGAAGGCAAAATGGTAACATCTAAAGATGTCTGGAAATTTCAAAACAGCAAAGTGATTGTGCATTTTGATGAAGATAGTGGCCAACCAATTGGAGAGTCTGGAGGTCTACTAGAATCATGGTTAGGGCAATTAAGCAATGATGTGAATTTGCTACTCATTAACTACAGTGACTGGAGGTTGGTTAATCTTCACATTTAAAAAAAGGCGTGGGAAGTAATTCAGGTAACACATAAAATCAATTCATCTCTATCAATTGTTCTAATCTTGAGATATTTTAAGATATTACTTTGGTCTCATGAATCATTTTATGTTTTATTATTTCAGTCCACATTCAGGTTCGATGATCCACAAATGAGAAAAGTATTTGTGATGGGTGCATTAGGTAGCAGATGCAAGGATGTCAAACTACGTCTTTGGAAAGAGTATAAGCGAAATACTTTAAGTGAGACATTGCAGAATCGACCTGAGAAGGTTCCAGAAAATCAATGGGGTCATTTCGTCCACATGAGATTCACTGAAAAGTGGAAGGTATAATTTAGTCGTTAAATATTTATATTAGTTGTATATCAAATATAAGTAACTTTTTATGTTTCAGAAAATGCAAGAGCGGAATACCAAAAACCAGAAAAACATACCATACCTCATGTATGTGGAAGAAAGAGTTTTTCAAGAAAAAGAAATGAGATTGTAAGTAAATTTAGTTTCAATATATATAAAGCTAGTTTAACATACTGACACTGTATATTTTTATGCATGTATTTTTACAAAGAAAATTAACACCAGAAAAACACCAAGTCGAGCAGAGTTTTTCATTAAGACTCGCACAAAACCTAATGAAAGCTTTGTATGTGAAGAAGCAAAGGAATGCGCGGTTGATTTTATTTTAAATTAACATTGATAGATGAGCTAATTGTACTAGATATTTTTTTTATTTGTTTATTAGGAAGCACTTAAGACATTGTTGAGCCAAAATCTGCACTTCACCAACAATGTTACATCTAGCTTAGATGATGAATATGCACAAGTTTTTGGTCCAGAGCGTCCAGGACGAGTGCGATGTGTTGGTCGTGGACCTACACCTTCAAAGTTAGTATGCCATTCAACTGCAAATAGATCAGATATAGAAAATTCAGAAATGGTCGTTGAGCAGAAAATACAAGTGAAAGAATTATCAGATCAAGTTAAGGGAATGACTACATTCATCCAACAAATAATTGGTACTTCTTTTGGTGAACAGGTAATAATATCGTTTATAAGTTACATTACATTATTATACTTTGATATATAAAACTAATATATTAAACTAAATATTTAGGCATGGACATGGGCTGCAAGTTTTGCCGTTGCTTTTGCCAACATACCAAATCCAACTTTTGCCAACATACCAAATCCAACTAATCCAAATCAGGTAAATTGTATTTATACTTTGATTATAATCAACAGTCTCGATCAATATATAAACACTTCACTTGTGTGAAAACATACATCAACTAATACAAAATTTAAATTAAATACATAAGCTTTCAAAATCTGCTTTTAACATACATTAACCTGATTTCCACTATTCAAATATTACCGAAGATAAATTGTCTGTCACTTGTTGATTAAATAAGGTTTTTATTGTATTATATAGTGATTAAACCATATTGCGTAGTAATTGACTAAAAATAAATCATTTAGTTCAAACGATTTTGTTCTCATTAACTCATTAGTTAGCTTTTCTCTTTAACTTTTTGTCCTTCAACTTTTTTGGTAAAAAAACTAACACAGAGAAAACAACATAGGACAAAATCGAACAGAGAGAAACGAAAATGTCTAACTTATTGAACAAAAGAGGAATTGGGGTTGGATAAGCTAGACACTCTCGTTTCTCTCTACTCAATTTTTTCATCTGTTGTCTTCTTTGTTTTAGATTTAGGTGTGGACATAGTACCCGTACCCGAAAACCCAAACCGACCCAAATATACTCGACCTGCAACCGAACCGAAAATTTACGAGTACCTAGTTGGGTCCAAAATTCTTATATCCAAGAACTTAGCCGAAAAGAACTGACCCGAATTGACACGAACCCGAAAAGAACCGACCCGAATAGACCTGACCTGATAAGAACCGATTTATACCCGACATAAAAACATGAATATACAATACTATGATATTTTGTGTTCTATTTTCTATATATCAATTTATGATTTAGGTGAAATGTCTTTTTGTTATCCAATTTAATTATTTTGTAATATTTTCAAGTAATATGAAGCTTTACATATAAGATCTAGAGTTTAAAAATCTTTTATTTTATTTATTAATAGCTTTATTTTAGTTATTTGCAGAGATTTAGATAAATATGACGGATTTTGGCTAAATCTGCGATTTGGGTATTTTCTGTCTTTTTCGTATCCTAAATACCTAAACTCGACCCAGACCCGAAAATTACTAGTATTTTACATGTATTTAAATTATAGACCTGAAAACTGACCCACACCTGAACCAAAAAATTTCAAGTACCTAGTTGGGTCCTAATGTTTAAGACCCGAAGGACCCAGATCCTAAAGGAACCAGTCCAAATCCGAATTAAAGAACCGAAAGCCATTTTCTAGTTAGGTTCTTTGCCGAAAAAGTAAAAAAAAAACAAAAAGTTAAAGAGAAAAGTTAATTAATGAGTTACACGAAAAAAATCGTTTGAACTAAATGATTTATTTTTCTCAGTCAATTACCACGTAATACGATTTAATTACCACATAATATAATAAAACCTCACTTAATCAATACGTGACATATAATTTAATGTTTGACTAGTGTATATTAGGTCAGTATATGTTAAAATCAGATTTCAAAAGTTCATATTTAAATTTAAAATTTGTATTATTTGATGTATGATTTCGCACATGTAAAGTGTTTATGTATTGATTGGGACTGTTGGCTTTGTTGATGTAGGGATTGACAGATTTCATGTTACTGAATTAACAACAACTCATATTTTATAACGTTTGACTAACGAATATTAGGTGAATGTATGTTAAAACTAAATTTTGAAAGTTTATGTATGAAACTTAAATTTTGTACTGTTGATGTATGTTTTCACACATATGACGTGTTTATGTACTGATCGGGACTGTTAGCCCTTGTTGACATAGAAATTAGTCGATTTCCCAGAACAGTTGAACTTGCTCAGTTTCTCTTCCTCACCAGAACCAATATACCTTTCAAGAACCAAAAATGAAACATACTTAACTCCAAAGTCCAAACTCGGAACAAACCCCAATTTAATATATGGTAGAGTATGTCAGAAAACAAACCCGGTTTCGAGGAAGAGGACCTTCGAAACCAGGAAGATACTTGATGATAGAGGTAGAATCAACATCAATGCAAAATAAGATAATAAGAAGCAGCACGTAGTCGTTAGCCATTGGTGTTATGATAAACCGACACAAGACAAATTATTAAATCTTTTTATAGTACACAAGCACACACACAAAAGTTGTACTGAACTCATGTAAATTCGCATAAATACTATATTACCCGCGGGTATTTGTAAAAGTAAATAAAAATACTTTTAAATTACTAAAATTCAAAAAAAAACATAAACTAAATATTTATACAAAATTTATAAATATATATGAATATAATATAATAATAATAATTAAAATATGATATTATAGAATTCATTTTATGTATAAATATTGATATATCAAATATAATTATTCTAAAATTTAAAATATTTTTAAAATACTGATCGAGATATCCGAATTTGAAAATCAAAGTCGAGAGTTGAATTGAATAAGTTTTGTAACATTATCTTTTTCTGTGTCACTGAACTAAAAGCTCATTGTGCCTAAGCTTGGTGGTGAGTTGAACATATAATGCATTGTTGGAATCTTCTGGCCTAGATATAAAAGTAGCTCATGTTGAGGTTCTGAACCGGTTAAATTGTTGTGTCTTATTCTTCTCTTTGCTTATTTGTTATTTGTGCACTACAAAAGGGAAAGGGAGCAATTAACAAACAGACCCAACCAGCGAAACGGGTGTTGAAGTTGATTGAAGTTTCAACATCTCTAAATAATATATTTAGAAAAGTATATTCCAACATACTTATATTTCTTTTTCTAAGATAGAAATAACTATATTTTATACTTTGAGCAAAAAAATAACATTCCTATAGATTTAGAGAGAAAATAAATTTTTTTTCTATTTTAGAACTATACATTACAATAAATTTAACTGTATTAAAAATCTCTATTTTAGAGAAAAATAAAAAAACACATTGGAAATGATCTAAAACAATTAAAAAATCGGGCCAATAAAAAGATTCATACCAAATATCGTTTCTTTTTTTTTTGTATGAAAAAAAATCCCAGAAAATATCAAATAAAAGCAGAAGTTTCTGATTGGTAAACCGCATTTTATATTTTTGCTCTTTACAAAGGTCTACGATTGCAAGAAAAACATGACTTGTGGTTGGTCCTCAAGAACTGCAAAACGTTGGTCCTCTGAAAAGCGTCTGAGATGTTTTCGCCGTGGCACTACCAAAGGGTGTTGGACCTGCTCGTTGATCGTGCTTGAAAAGATATTGGCTCTGAATCTTGGGGATTCTCATCCGGTTAAGATCCAGATAGGAGTCAGAAAAGTGATAGTAGAAGAGAACACAAAATCAGTGTGAGAGGAGATGTATTTTCTACTTGTTGTTTTCCTTTCAAAGTTAATGTAATAGTTGTGCTGCTGAAATTTGATTAGCAAAGGGGTCTGTAGAATGAAGAATAGCTTTATGCTTGTATGGAAAGACGTCTGGACAAAGTATTCGTACAACTACTATCTTGTAAGAAACAAGATCCGAGAGTAACATCATGGTTGAAGACCACAATGGTCCACTACCACGGAATATTATTACAAAGCAGACAAGAACACACAGGCTAGATCCATCACCAAACCAACAAACTTCACTTATTCTTCTGGATATAGAAAACTATTAAACATTATTTATCTAACAAAGGTATTTTAAGGTTTGGTACTTTCACTCTTCATCATCCTCCTCTCCACCACCACCACCAGCTTTCTTAGCTCCAGCTCTCTCGTTCCTTCTCTTCACTCTTCCAGGTCGACCACCACCAAATGGACTGGTCAGAGAAAAGTCTATGTGTTTCTGCGAGTCTACTTTCACCATGAACGATGGAATGTTCACCAGTTGCCTCCCAACCCTAAAAAACCAAGTCGTAAGGGTGATTCTTTAGACAAGTCAGAGCGGGAAGCATTGCGACAGTTGAATATGTCGTTTCAAAATTATAAATTTGTAGTTACCTGATGTGCCTCTGTCGGATAAGGACACGGGCATGGTGAATGGACTTGGCCATACCGGATTTGAAGACAATAGTCTGGAGACGGCGTTCGAGGAAATTCTCAACAGTCAAAGCAAGAACGTAGTCGAGCTTGTTCTGGGATTCATCAAGAAGCCCATTCTTGTTCATCCTCCTAAGAAGAGCTTCACCTTGAAAGATCCTACGAGGGTTCTTCTCGTCGAGAGTGAGAAGCTCTCTGGCAGCGTTACGGATACGGCTAAGCGTGTACTGAACCCTCCACAGCTCTCTCTTGCAACGAAGACCGTATTCTCCGACAAGCTTCAGCTCAGCGTCAAGACGCTCCTTCTCGTAAGGTCGTCGTGGCTTCTTGAAGGTCTTGCCATCTGAAAAACACACAAAAATCATCATTAACAGTCAAAATATTTGCATGCGAATGGAACAAAACAGAGTGATCTGCTGATTAATACAAAAGCCCTAATTATCATTTGCATGCATCTATACACAAACAGATAAAAAGCTATTGAATCAAAATCGGATGATACCCAGATGATCTAAACCACGGATCAACAAAAAAAAAGTATACTTTTTTTTTTCTTTTTGAAAACAGAGTCTAAATTCAGGTCTAGGGAAAGAAACTATTTTGGAAAAAAATAAAAGGTGAAAGTTCGACCATATCAGAGAAACAAAGGTGGAGAGAAGAGACAGAGAGCTTACAGTTGCGGTAGAATCTGACTTGAACCATGTTTGCTGTCACTAAGCAGAGAGGAGAGTGATCTCGAAGAAGAGGAAGAAGCAAGAACCTTCATTTTTATATTATAAACTGTGTAAAAAGCCCTAAAGAGGCTTTAAGCCTAAATCAGTTATTTTTGTTTGGGCTTTTATCTTGTTTAGTTAAGCCCATTGGGGTTTAATGGCCGAGTTCATGTGCTCCATCAAAGTCATCAAGCTGCTCGATGCATTCAAATATCACACTGACAAAATCTTGTCTTGGCAAAAAGACAATATAAATGCATGCGTCTTGTGTCATATGTAGAAAGATTTGAATTACCCATTTTAATAACTAGTGGAAGACAAAACTTTCAAAAAGATTCTAAAAACACAATCTTTAAAATTGCTTTACTTATTACGAACTAACTTGATTAGTGAAGCTGGTCTTTCATATCCTCCATCTTCCTTCTTTTGACCCTTGATTACCTCTTCCTTCGACTCCATCTTCCAATTAGCTTTAGTCAAAGATTCACCTAACAACTCTGCAATATTCGTCGCCATTGCTTCAACCTTCTCCACAAACGGAAAGTTCTTCTCTTCAAACTGATTAGATAACCAAAGATACATAGACAGAACTTGATGTCTGCTCTCCAAATCCAACAGCTCTGTATCGTTCCTAGCAGAACTCTTTGGCATCCCCATGGCCACATTAACCGGCATATCTTGGCTGTACGTAGAAGCCATCCGGTATAAATGGTACATTGCTTTCGGATTCCTGATATTAACCGGTGCAAAACAGAAGTTAAACCGGTCTT
Source organism: Moricandia arvensis (assembly GCA_905132765.1). Lineage (NCBI taxonomy): Eukaryota > Viridiplantae > Streptophyta > Magnoliopsida > Brassicales > Brassicaceae > Moricandia > Moricandia arvensis. The sequence continues at coordinate 43,339 of CAJHQP010003890.1, read as the reverse complement.
CTAGAGACAACCCTTGTACTTTCTCCAACATGTTTGCTACTTTCTTGACGTGATCATGACGGCACAAGAAGTAAGAACCGTCTAGCCTGCAGTGCTTCCCAAAATGCTCCAAGAGCTTTGAAAACGCCATGTCTGGAACTTTCGCGGCGAAGAGCTCAATCTGTTCAAAGAAAGGGAACAAACCCACTTTTCTAACTTCATCAAACGGTTGTTGCAGACACTCTATCAGATAGGTTAGATCTTCTAAGTGTAATGTCGTCGTGAGTCCATCTGGATAACGACTACCTCTCCTTCCAGCTCTCCCGGCGATCTGTTTCACTTGTGAAGCCGGTACAGGCACCACCTTATCGCCGTTATACTTGCTCAGACTGTAAAACACAACTCGTCTTATGTTAAGGTTGAGTCCCATCCCAACAGCATCACTAGCAACCAAAACATCATACTCATTCTCTTGGTCGTTAAACAGATTCGCTTGCTGTCTCCTTGTCTCAGGAGGCAATGCACCGTAGATAACACAGCAACGATGCTTTGTATGTTTCTCTATCGCCATCTTAACTTCGAATATCTCTCTTCTTGAGAAGGCAACAACACAATCACCTGACTTGACGTTTTTGAGATCTCCTAGTAAGGTTTTACCTTCCACTACCAACGGTTTGAACCTCTCGTAATGCTCTTCGATTAACTCATCTCCTGTTTCACCACACATCTTACGCACAATCTCCAAAACACTCGGGTCTCCACATAAATGAATCTCATCGGCTTTTAATCCAAGCAAAGCTTTTGTCCAAGCGTGACCTCTACTAGGATCCGCCATCATCTGTATCTCATCAATCACAGCCACTTCATATAACTCATCTGTAGACACCATTTCAACAGTACAAGAAACATGTTTCGCAAAGGGGACATGTTTCTTCTCTTGTCCAGTCAAGAGACTACAGTAAACCCCTAACGCATTCACTTTATCAAAAACCTCCATTGCTAACAACCTAAGCGGGCTGCAATACAAACCGTTCTTAGCTTCCATGAACCGCTGCAAAGCATTGTAAGTCTTGCCACTATTGGTCGGTCCACAATGGTAAATAATCTTACGCTTCATAGCTCTAGCAAAAGGAAACCAAGTAGCCGGTTTGGTGAGGTCGGCAGTGTCAACAACACTCTTGAAACGTTTGATCTCATCAGGAAACTCTTCTATACAGAACTCGACGAACACAGGGAACAGAAACTTAACAGCATCATCTGTTGGTCCAACACGGACAAGATCTTGAACAAGCTCAAGCTTACATGTCTCAAAAAAGAAGTCACGGAACTTGGCAACAGCTGTTGGGAAAAACGATTTACCGATATAGATGGCAAGAGCTTGATTAGCTGCCCAACCAGACTGCGCAAAGTAACCGAAAATCTCATGTAATGTATCCCATTCGTTACGCTGAAGCTTAGAACGCACTTCACTTTCTCTAAGCTCTTTATATAGAGCCACAGGGTCATGATACGCAGCGTTTAAAGCAAGAGCAGCTTCGCTACTCTCTGCAACCGTCTCAGAAACAGCTGAATCATTTAGCAAGCTTTCATCTACATCACCAAGCTCATTAACCACACCTTCCTCGTCATAACCCTCACACTCAGAGTCAGAACCAAGAAGACTTTCTTCACAGTCCTCTACACTGGATTCTAGTTTCTTGTCGTTTTCACCGTTATTGTCCACCGTTGACGAAAAGCATCTAACTTTACCAAACCCAAGTGTGTAATCGTTCCATGGAAGGTGAGCCCGAACCGGACTATCCAAGAAGAACCGGGTCGTGGGCACGTCAGATTCGGGATTCGGAAGAGATCTACAATAGGTTTCTCTGAAAGTATGGAGATTTCGGGTAGATAAGAGAATCCTAACTCTTGAAGTATACGCTCTGTGCAAAACTTTAGCTACGCCTCTGCCCATGGTATCCCAATTGAAATTGAGAAACTTTGCAGTGTGCTGTTCAAGAAAAAGTCTGCTCTTTTTTCGTATTACTTGGACTGGGTTTGGATTTAAGGAAGAATAGAAATGGTGAAGGAGGGCGAAGCTAGTTTCTTTTAGTCGTACCTGAGAAAAGATATTGAGAGAGAGAGATATACGAAGAATTGGTGAAGGTGGGCGTTCAAGGCTAAAGAGAGATGTAAACCCTACAACAGGGTTTTTGTAATTAGGATATGTGATTTTGCATTCCTTGTTGTTCAAAATAAAAAGGATATGTGATTTTGCTATCAAATATTTATTTGTACTTATGTTTTGTTTTTTTTTAATAAGCTAGGATGTGGATCCCTGCGAAATCGCAGAGGAAAATTAATAAAAAAAATTTGCAATATTATTTTTTAAATAATTATATATTAAATATTTTTAAAATAAAAATTTATACATATTTTAAAATATATACAACTAATATAGTTAACAACATAAACATTAAAAATAAAATAAGATTACTAAAATTTATTATAAATATTATTAACATAATGATCAACTGATCAATATTAATTTTTTAATTATCTACTTAATGTTTATATATTTATTAACATATACAAGTTTTTTTTTCATGAAATTGTTTAGTGAAAAGATACAATGTTAATTTTTTTAAAAGATACAATTCTTTAAAGAGTGAACATGTTTTATGCTTAACTGATCGCATATATAAAAGATTTTATTATGAAATGGTTCAACGATTAAGTTTCTTGAAATATACAACTTTTGGTAATGGAAAATATTCAATGAAAAGATAAAATGACTAAGTTTTAGAAAAAATGCAACTCGTTAAATAATCAAATGTGTTTCTTGTTTAAGTGAAACTATGATGTTGTACTCGAGTTCATAAATGAAACTGTAACCATTAAATTAGAGATTAGGAATAAACGCAACCGTTAAATATTATTTTTTCTTATAATAAATTGACGACATCATTAGTTAAAGAAAATATACACTTTAACATTATAAGAATATGACACATCCTTTGCTGAAACAATTTAATAATGTGAGTTACAAATGAAAGAATGTCTTGTATATTAAATTACAAAACTGTGATAAACTGAAATTTTATATTGATTTTTCCGATAAAAATGATGATGTTGGTGGAAAACAAAAATAAGTTTGTTATTATTGTTGTTTAGTTGGGTTGTAATCCGAAGATGTGTGAATTACAAACTTGGATAATGATATAATCACACATGATGTCACTTTTCTTAAAGAGTATTTCAACTTTATTCCATGTCTTGGATAATACATAATCTTTTTTTTATGATAAGACAATCAAAGTCTTACTTTTGTTCTAGACTACGATAGAAAAGAAACAAAAGGAACTTTACTGTTTATATTTGTTTCTTCAAAGAACTTAGATGATCTTTGAACAATAAATTTCTCTTTCGCTCTCTAACTAAATATTGGTTTCTCTTTTTTATCCATTTGTCAATTTCTACAACTCCTTATATAGAATGTTAAGAGTTACAACCAACAATTGCAATGGTTAGATTAGCAAAGAGTTTTAGTCGTTAACACTAATAATTGCAAAAGTTAGTCAAGAGTTATAATTATTAAAATCAATAGTTGCAATGGTTAGTCAATAGTTGCAATCATTAACATCAAATGTTGTAATCATCAAAGTTTGCAATGTTTCGTTACATTCATACCCTTTTAGTGATGATTATGTTCACACATTTTTGGTGACAATACGTTTGCACCCTTTCGGTGACGCGATATTCACACCTTTTCAGTGATGACATATTAGCACCCCTTCGACACGATCCGTTTGCACCTCTTCGATCACCCACGTTCGCACCTCTTCGTCAACAACATGTTCGCCCCTCTTTGGTCACGATCCATTCACACCCTTTTAGTTACAACCCGTTTACACATTTTCGGCCCGACCCATTCGCACCATTTTCGGTCACAATACGTTCGCACACTTTTGTTCATGCCCCGTTTGCACCCTTTCGGTCACGACACGTTCCCACCTCTTTGGTCAAAACATGTTCACACCCCTTTGTTCAAGACTCGTTTGCACCTATTCGGTCACGACACTTTCACACACATTCGATCACAACTTTCTTTCATGACCCGTTCGTACCCTTTCAGTCACGACACATTCACATCCATTTAGTCACGATAAGTTGCACTCTTTTGGTCACGACCCATTTGCACCATTTTAGTTACAACCCGTTTGCACATTTTCGGTCAAGACCCATTCGCACCCTTTCGGTCACATTTCGTTTGCACCCGTTCAGTCAAGACTCACCCTTTCGGTCATGACCCGTTCGTACCCTTTCAGTCACGACACATTTGCACCCTTTTGGTCGCGACTCATTCACACCATTTTGGTCACGACTCATTTGCACATTTTTGTTATAATCCATTTGCACCCTTTGGGCCACGATCCGTTTGCACCCTCTCGGTCTCGACACGTTTGCACACTTTCGGTCACAACACTTTGTACCTCTTCAGTCACGACCCATTCGCACCTCTTCGGTCACGACCCATTCGCACCTCTTCTGTCACAACACTTTCACGCACATTCGGTCACAACTCATTCATGCCTTTTCAGTCACAATCCGTTCATACCTTTTCGGTCATGATCCGTTCACAACCATTCGATCACGACATGTTCGTACCATTTCATTCACGACCCATTCACACTTTTTTAGTAACAACCCGTTGGCACATTTTTCGGTCACAACACAATTGCACCTTTTCAGTCACGACTCATTCATATCCTTTTGATCACCACACGTTCACACCCCTTGGATTATGACGCGTTCGCACTTTTTTAGTTACAACCCGTTTGCACCTCTTTGGTCATGACACTTTCACACACAATCGGTCACAATCCATTCACACCCTTTCGGTCATAACCCATTCATACTCTTTCAGTCACGACCCATCCGTACCCTTTTAGTCACGAAAAATCCACACCCATTCAGTCACGACACGTTCGCACTCTTTCGGTCACGATACTTTCACACCTTTTTAGTTAAAACTCATTTGCACCATTTCGGTCATGACCTGTTCGCACCCTTTCAGTCATGACTTGTTCGCACCCTTTTGGTCATGACACGGTTGTACCCTTTCCGTCACGATACGTTTGAACTCTTTCGGTCAAGACACATTTGCACCCCTTCGGTCACAACCCGTTTTCACCTCATCAGTCACAACAATTTCACACACATTCGGCCACAACTCATTCACACTCTTTCGGTCATGACCCGTTCACACCCTTCTGGTCACGACACTCACACCCATTTGGTCAAGACACGTTCGCACCCTTTCGGTGAAGACATGTTTGCACCCTTTCGGTCACATCCCATTCACACCCTTTCGGTCATGACCCATTCACACCCTTTTGGTCACAACACTTTCACACATTTTCGATCAGAATCCATTTACAAATTTTCGGGCACGACTCAATGACACCATTTTGGTCACTACACTTTCACACCCATTTGGTCACAACACTTTCACACCCATTTGGTCACAACCGATTCAACACTTTCATATCGTAATAAATGAATGCACAAATGTTCCCTAAATATATATTCGAGTATACTGAATATGAAATTATATAAAATAACCGGTTTAATATAACCGACTAAACCATACTTAAAGTTAAAACATAGACCCAAATAGTTTTTAGTAGTCATTTGTCACTAGTTCTCCATTTTAGGGATGGTTAATGGGAACAATATTTATAATGATTGTTAAAATTTTAAAAAAAAATTTAGTTATTGGTAAATAAATTCTAACATTCTTATAAAATCAAATGTTATTGGTTTAAAAATTCTTTAATTGTTATGGATAATTACATATATATATATATAACCATTATAAAATTTATCTTTAGAATATTTAAAGTATTTCTAGATTTTTAGATAAGACTCAATCTTTTGATTGTATCCTTAGAGCATCTATAACCAAGGGTGTTTACCCTTGGTTCCCACAAAAACCATCCTCCCAATGTAAGCACCATTGCTTATGTTGTCTAATTAATCACCATTGCTTACACTGTTTGTGACACGTGGCGGTCCGTGATTGGCCAGTTTTTTAATTTTTTTTTAATCAGATAAAAAGAAAAAAAAAAGTTAAACACCTAATGAAGTTGCTAGGGTTAATGATGCTCTTAGTTATTGGCACGAAACCTAGGTGTCTGAGGAAAACCTAATTGATATAGATTTAGTTTTCCGAGTCTGTTACCAACAAAAGTCCCTAGTCGGTTTTGTTTCTCGAGGATGTCTCCAACTTTCTTTTTTTCAAGTCACGTTTCACCGAGTTTCATGCAGAGATGTCCCAGTATCATCTTTGTATCCAAAGCCATCGCCACTAAGATAAGTTCTAATTCCATGTCGTAATGTATAAGCATCATCTTATATTCCTACGTGTAGATCTATAACACTAATTCATCTTAATTTAGTCTTGTTAATCTTTGATAATTTATTAATAATTATTTTATTGAGTTTAGTAGCATCATGATTCATAATTGAGAATCTCAAAATATGAGTTTACGTTAGTACGTATATGCAAATCTGTGTGAAGGTTAGATAGCTATACCGATTGGTTTGAGAATATACCAATACATTTGCTGATTTGATTTTTTTTTTTTTTTTTGATAATACAGCTTGATTCGTTTCAAGTCGAATCAGTCTTTAACCACTTGGTCATACCACCAAGTTTGAACGTGTGATGTTATTGTTGTAGACGTGATGGCTTATGTTTTCTTGATAAGCCAATGAACAGAAACCGTCTCTGTTGCAAATCGTATTTCACCTTACGCAATTACTCTCTACGATCATCCAGATAAGTAAACTGATTATAATCATGCAAACATGACACTCCGTAGTGATCGTAGTGATTTATATATGATGATAATAATTATAATAAATATGTCCATTACTTGATCGTCATAGCCTTAAGTTATATGATTTGGAAATTACTGGCTTGAAGTTGGTTTAGAGAGTAGTTAGTGTAAGGGACACATGTTTTAACTTGGTTATACATGGCTAATTGATACTTGGATTTTAAGGCATCTTTTAGAATTGAAAAAAAAAACTTACGTATATATATATATATATATATATATATATATATATTTATCGTGAACACACACACTTGTGCATCAGACATTGACATTAGTGCATAAATGTTTTGTTACTGTTATTGATATATGAATTTGAATTTAAACTTTTGATGTCTTTTTTTTTTTTTGTGCACAAAACTTTTGATGTCTAATGTTAACAATATTGATATTTCAGTCTTACTGTTTTTATTCATTATATGAATTTGAATTTAAACTTTTGATGTCTAATGTTAACAATGTTGATATTTCAGTCTTACTGTTTTTATTCATTATATGAATTTGAATTTAAACTTTTGATGTCTAATGTTAACAATATTGATATTTCAGTCTTACTGTTTTTATTCATTATATGAATTTGAATTAAATTCTTCAATGTCTAATATTGAATAATAGCCATGTTTTATTAAGCAGATCAGAATATTTTAAGGTTATTGTCATTTATAAGAGAGAAGATTTTGTATGAGATTCTAACCAAACCATGTCAGATCTGTGACCGTAGTTCTTTTATAGTCTCATCTCCGACCGTATTTCTTCTTACGAAGATAAGTATTTTTTATTTGCTATAGTTTATATCAGTACGTGATTAAAGTAAAAAAAAACATATTTGAATGGATGATATATGGTATAAATTTATTCAAGGAACTAAATAAAAAAAGGGAAAAAAATACACTGTTAAGCCGTATGCTAGAAGTTAGTGAATATAGTAATTTTAATAAGAATGTTTATTTTAACATAAATCTTATGATAATATCTTAGTAGTTTCATTTACATATACATATTATATTTTATTACTATTTCTATATAGAAGTTTTAAATTTAAGGCCTAACCTTAAAATATCCATAAATTTAGAACAACAATCCAAAGAAAGATATAATCACCAAATTATGATTATCTGAAAGTTCACTATAAGTTTTGCATTTAAAATTACAAGGCTTGAAGTTTATAAATAAATCTCAACTACGATGAGAATTTATTTAAAAGTAAATTTTCATGAAGAGAATTTTAGTGATCTAAATATATTAGAGAACATTATAGAAGTGTTGTTGTCTAGCAGACAAAATATTGTGAAGTGAGATTGAAGGAATTTTATGAATTATATCTTTTGCTTGAAACTCAAACAAATGAGTTATTGATGAAAAAATCATGAATCATATCTAATTTGTTGTGCTCCATTCGTTGAAAAGAATGTGATAGCCTATAACGAAAAATGAAAACAAAAGTGATTCTATATGTGGATATAGATAAAGCGAAGGTCAAAACTTAAGAGTTTCTTTTTAGAACTCATATTCTCACTTGAAGATTAGAAATAAAGATGGTAATAACAAGGGATATATCATCTAAAGATGAAACAAAACCAATTTAAGTACAATATGTGGTAGTATCAAGATTATTGGAAGCTCTAGAGGAGCAAATACATGTTTGCCTATGGAAACGTAACTTGAAATCATTAATGCGTTATAATTTTCCAAGTCTCAAAGGTCCAAAGGATCTAAAATATAACACATGACCTTAAGTTGGGTATGTTTTTGATTCCAAAATTGGATTCACTTCTAGATATATGAATTTGGAGTGTCATTATCTCGAGGGGGAGAATTAGAGAATCCCACATCCATAGTAAGTGTAACTTCCAAAAGTATGTTCACATTGGGAATAAACTTAAAAAGTCATTTATAAATAAAACCAAAGGATTTAGAATTTATTAATGTTGAGACAATAAGTAAAGGGAAATGTTGAATATTTTCAATTAAAAGTATTACCTAAGGCACTATTGTATTGCATTACACAATGATTAGGAAATGGAGATAAATGTAATAGTAAACCAGAAGTTTATCGAAAGTGTAATGTTTGGCAAACCGGTTATGCCATCCCTGTTTAGTAATGATGCGAAAGATAATCATATGGACATTCGTTGAAGAACCAAAAGATTCTTACAAATGATTTAATATATGCTGCTTGCTTACAAGGCAATATAAGAATACAATTTTCACCAGTTTTTGGAATCTATTTATACAAGGAGATGTTTGTGGGCATGATCACCCACTGGTGGACTGATCATCCACCATATGTTTATATTAATGCATCAAAAAGAATGTCGTATGTATCCTTGTCATAGATCCGCAACTTGATCTGTGCGAGAATAATTGGTGATATTGGTGAATTCACAAGCCTTAGATGATTATTTTATACATGTTGAACATCTTGCAACTAATGTTTACAAGTAAAATGCAGCAACATTAATTCTCATAATGCCAAAGAGTAATTAAGAACTCTCCCCATCAAACTGGTTTTGGGTCAGGAACCAAAGATTCTCATCTAGAAAATTTTGATAAGTTGCAGTTGCTCCACCACATTGCTAAAAGATGGGACCTCAAAGGAGGTTATGAATATGTTGGATATACTCTCCATTGATAATAAAATCTAAAAGATTTTAAAAGATTTATTTAAAGATTCAAAGTTAGCTATCCAACATTAGGGGGGAAATAAACAGTTGGAGAATGAATGAGTTGAAATGAATTATCATTGATCCTCGGAATAATGAGCGTGAATAGAAGTCCAAAATAAATTTATGAAGATAATTCTATTACAAAGATTCGCATATGAGTTGCCAGACTTATTTACTGATCCTAAGAAACTGATTAAGTCACAAGTACCAGCTGTAAATGCTCTAGTTAAAATAGATGTCCCAAAAGAACAATATCAAACTACTAATGAGTCTAAAGAGCGCCTGAAGTGTGATAGACCTATCAATTCCAAATATAATAATCCTCAGAAAAGAAAAGGAGCATGAATGAGAATGGCATAATCGAGGAACGAAATATTAAGGATCTCGCGAAGAGATAGAAAACATGACAAGAAGCAAATTTAGGTACCTGAGAATAAAGAAATCTCAAATAGCTATGTCATGTCTGGAAAAATATGAAACCGATATCAAATCGACGTCGTGAATACCTATGCATGCAATGTAGCAGTTGATGAGAATGAGGATCAAGAACCATATATTGAAAAGTGTACACAAAGACATGATCGGCCAAGATGGAAATAAGAAATAGATGCGGGATTATATCTCTTAGAAAGAGATGAGTATTTGGACCAGTAGTCCGTACACCTAATGGTGTAAAACGAGAGGCACATAAATAAGGCTTTATGTGAAATAATAAATGAAATGATGAAAACAAAAAAAAAACTGTGAGATGCAGATGAGTAGTTGTATAAGAGTTCTCACAAAGACCTGGAATTTTTATAAAAAACACATCATCATGTGGGGAAGCATCAACTTTCAAGTTTCTTTAGTCTAGCAAAAATTGAAAGCCACTGAAAATAACAATTATATGAAAGGTCCATAAGGATGTAAACTGAAAGAAACAGTAAACCCCATAATGATTTGGGTTGTTAAATCATGCACGTGTTAGTTCTCGAGAACATTATTGCATAAGTATATTGAGCATATAAATGAAATAATTATTTATCATTAAGTACAATGATATTATATTGATCTCTTTCATGATTGAAATATGTGATTTTGTATGACAGGAAGAATGGTCATACTAATAAATTTTATAAAAGTGAAAATAACTCGTATGTATAAGATGAATGTTTACAAAATTATCTATAAGTGAAAATTTGGACACAGATTCCAAATAGACCAAAATATTATCTCTTATGTGAAAGGAATACTATGGACTAGAAGTCCAATGATTTACTAGATTATCTGGCAATCAAACAACTTTATCCACTAAGGATATGCTTACAGAAATTCTTAAAAGGATGATATATATATATATATATATATATATATATATATATATATATATATATATATATATATATATATATATGAGAATGCATCTCTCCAAGATGATGCTTCCAGAGAGAGAATATGATGATGCATGTGGTTACTCTTTTTCCTTATCATAGTTTTTATCCCACTGAATTTTTCTATGTCAAGGTTTAACGAGGCAACAAAGAACAGACAAATGATAGATATCTAAAGAGGAATATTATCACTTAAGTGATGAAGATATATCAGTCTTCCAATGTATTTTTGAGCTTGAGAGAAGCATAAGAGAATGATTAAGATCGTGAACATATTTCATTCGCAAGACAAAATCGAATATCAAAAGTTTGCCAATCACAGAAGACCTTATAGATGGGATTAAATACGAACTTGGTGTTGAGAAAAAGATCTTTGAGTCTACTTTCATTTCCAATTTGAATCAAGTCATTCCAGTCTCACAATATCTAATTTCGACTGATATCCCAAATATTACTCAATATTTTTATCCTACGAGAGCTAGATCCGTGCCTAAACTTAGACGTGGATTTTAACTTTTATTTTCAAGTGTTTTGAAGTCATTTTGTCCTACGGTCATCAAGATATTCAAGTTTCAGTGAGGAGTATCAAATCTGCCAAGAGAAATGAACCGGTCCAAGCCTAAAATTAAGGTGTTCAATTCATCACACTAGATTGTGTCCTATCAAATATTTCAAGTTATGTCCTTATGAAGGGGAATAATACATGTTGCACTCTTCTTCTTAACTATGGTTTTTCCCACTGGATTTACTTAGTAAGGTTTTTTAATGAGGCAACGTCGTAAGCGTATTACAAACCCTTTTATTATAATAAACATCCAATGGAGTGTTATGGATAATTACATATATATATATATATATATATATATATATATATGACCATTATAAATTTTATTTTTTAGAATATTCTAGGTATCTCTAAATCTTTAGATATGACTCACTCTTTTGGTTTTACCCTTATATAAATGATCCTTTACTCATGGAATAAACACACATGAATACTTTCTCTTCATAACATTAATGACATATAGAATCAATTGTTATTCAAAAAGTTTAGGTTTAAAAATTCGTCTATTAAAATCTGATGTTATTGGAACTTTAGGGTTATGAAATAAATTCAGAGAGTTAACCAGTAAATCAATTGGCCACCAAAACAATTGTGTTTTAACAGTGTCAAGGTCGAACACCGACATAGAACTGGTTCATAAACGATTGAGTAAACTAAAAAGCAAACCAGGAAATCAAATCATTAGAACGAGTAAAAAAGAGAAGATCTTGGGGAGAAAGTTTCTCAGCTTCCACTCCCGATATTTCTGAGATATTTTCAACGTGTGTAACAGTTACAAAAACCTGATCTTCTTTTCTTATTTAAAAGCTCGTCTCCTCTTCATTCATTTCTTCACTTTTTCACAACGAAAACTAGCAATAAAAATCTAAAAGCGTAAGTATATTAGGTAGAGAGTGTTTCGTAGATTTAATAGTTCGTTAGGGATGTTCACGGGTGGAGCGTGAATCGTCTATCATGGTTGTATCTTGGGACTCTATTTCGTATATGTCCGTCTCACTACGGAGTGAATATTAAGAGTTAAGAAAAGATATTCGTCTCAGCTCCATGGTCTATATTTCTAAACGTTTTCATATCGGTTTTTATTTCTTCTTTTGAATCGTATATTTCCATAATATTGCTTTATTTATATCGTTTATGTTTATTCGGTTTTTCGGCTTCTACAGCCTTAACTCTTAATCGATTCTATTACATATAAACTTCAATCAGATTGATCTTAATATGTTTTTATTAAACGATTTCAAAGATTTTTAAAATGTTTATTTTTATGTTGAAACAGTGCTTGCGATTTGCTTTACGCCCTTCCGCGAAATGTTTCTTGCTTATCTGAAAACAGTTTGCGTTTTGCTTTGTAGCTCTATCGCAAAACGTTTTTTGTTATATGAATCATAAAAATGTTATAAAAACGATTCGTTTCCACAATAGCTTTCTAAAGCGAGTTTGTGAAACAATCTACAAGTCTACACAAATGGTTTCTGCGAACGCGTTTAAGCGAGTTTGCAAAACGTTTTTCAGACTTATATCGATATGATTTGGTGGTTCGTAACGCTTTAAGCTATCTACTAAAAACACCAAAAATGATAATCGATTTTAAACTTTTATTTATTTGAAATAATATGTTATTTGTTGATTGGAGTCTAATCCGCTTTCATGTTTTCTCAACAGAAAAATGACTGATCTTAAAAAACACCCCCATTGACACTACCATTGATATGCAAACTCCACTCAACATTTCTTAAACTGATGCAACCATGACAACCGCTAATGCAACAACAACAACTGCTGCAACAATGACACCTACCCTTCCAGTGGGAAATGTTGCTGATTAAATCACACACCGTAGCCTGTTCGGTGCTGGTCACTATCAAACGGGTTCTATTCAAGGAGTCACAAGTGCTCCGGTTGTAGTTCCAACTCCTCCGCCCGTACCAAGCTTGTTCACTCAAGGATTAATGTCACACAAGTTTGATGGCAAAGGCTTAAAACGTGGCAAAAGAAGATGATGTTCTTCTTGACAACAATGAAGCTGGATAAATTCACCCAGGAGGACAAGCCCCTTGTCCTTTACGGGATTGATGATGTGTGCACTCTTGCAAGTGTTGACAGTTGGTTGCATTCCGACTTCATCTGCAAATGATACATTTTGGGTCGCCTTATTGACCCATTGTACCAAGTCCACTGTGAGATTCACACATCGAAAGAGCTATGGAGATCACTAGACAAGAACTACAAAGGTGAGGACGCTGGCTGTCAGAAGTATGTGGTTGCAAAATTCCATGACTTCAAAATGGTGGATTCAAAACCCATCATGGATCAGGTGGAAGCGTTTCAACTCATTTGCCATGAAATTGCTGCTGAAGGAATGTCCATCTTAGAAACATTCAAAACTCTCAGCTTCATTCAAAAGCTTCATCCAAGCTATGCAGAATTCAAGAACTACCTGAAGCACAAAAGGAAGAAGATGGGACTCAAAGATCTCATTCAGAGGCTTGAGAAGGAAGCCAGGAACCAAAGTAATGACAAGCTACTCCAAGATAAAGAGCATAGGTCAACGTGGCTGAAATGAAAGGTAAAGGAAAGGCATGCTTGCTTCCCTGCCAAGCCTTCCAAAACAGCTGCAAATTTGAAGGCTTCTGGTCTAAACTTCAAGAAAAAAGCATTGAGATCAATGCGAATATGAAGAAATTCAAGGGAAAATGTCACTACTGTCACAAAGTTGGTCACATGACTGCTGAGTGTCACAGCAAGATCATAGATAAGAAGGCTCAGGCGAATCTCACTGAAGAAGATCTCATTGAAGTGGTGACTGAAGTCATCATGGTTGAAAGCAACAACCCTAAGGAATGGTGGTATGACACTGGTGCCACCACCCACATTTGCACCGATAGGGCAATGTTTAGCACCTATCAGAAAATCAAGACTTAGGAGAAGCTATTCATAGGAAACACTGCAGTCTCCAAAATTGAAGACCGCATCAAGGTGGTTCTGAAGATGAAATTTGGACGTGAAGTCACTCTGCAGAATGTGAAACATGTGCCTGACATGAGGAAGAACCTCGACTTGGGAACCTTGCCCAACAAGAATGGATTCACCACAACCCTTGAGGCGGACAAGCTCTTGATTAGGAAGAATGAGATGTATTTGGGAAAGGAGTATGTTAAGGATGGACTGGTCAAAATGAATGTAATGACAGTAACTCCGAAATTTGTAGCTCCAAAAGTTTCAATGAATAAAAAGCCAATTGCTTATTTGGTTGAGTCTTTTAATATATGACATGAAAGATTAAGTCATGTAAACTACAAATCGATACAAAATTTAATGAAGCAAAATTTAATGAAGCAAAATTTAATCCCAAAATAGAAAACAAGTAAATAAAATGTGAAGTATGCGTACAGGCTAAGCTCACAAAAACGCCTTCACCTCGTGTTGAAAGAACTAACAAACCTCTAGATTTAATTTACACAGATTTATGTGACTTAAAATATATACAAACTAGAGGTAGGAAATGTACTTTGTTATCTTCATAGACGACTGCACAAAATATTGTTATGTATATTTATTACATAGCAAAAATGAAACCTTAGAAAAATTTAAAGAATTTAAACTCGAGGTCGAAAATTATCTTAAAACAACTATTAAAATAGTTATAAACGACAGAGGAGACAAGTATGATGGTCCATTTAATGCATTTTGTAAAGAACATGGAATAATTCATCAAACTACAGTTCATTATCCACCAGAATCTAATAGAGTTGCTGAACGCAAAAATGGAACTCTAAAAGTGATGATGAATACAATGTTGCGGGAATCTGAGCTACCCTATAACATGTGGGAAATCGTTGCTTACCACTAATTATATTCTCAACGAAATTACACACAAGTAACTGGCAAAACTCCATATGAACTATGGAAAGGTAATTTACCTTCGTATAAATACCTCAAAGTGTGGAGGTGCTTGGCAAATTTTTTGGTACCGCCACAAAGATAGTCACTATTGGACCTAAAACACTGGATTGCATCTTCATCGGGTATGCACATAATAGTAATGTCTATCGGTTTCTGGTACATAAATATGAAATATCAGATATTCATGAAAATACAGTAATGGAATCAAGAAATGCATCTTTCTTCGAAGACATTTTCCCGTGTAAGGAAAAACAAGGTTCAAAATGAACTCGAGAAGAAAGAGACGACGACAATGTTTCATAAGTTGAGAAAAATGTCAACATTTCTATAAATAATATTTCAGAAAATTAAAAATATGAACCTAGAAGGAGTAAAAGAACTCAAAGAAAAAATCTTTTGGTGAAGATTTCATAATGGCATTTTTAGTAGAAAATGATCCAAAAACTTTGGCAGAAGCCATGGCTTCACCAGACGTTCTATTTTAGAACAAAGTTGTCAGAAGTGAATTTGACTCTATCATGTAAAATTACACATGGTATATAACGGATTTACCACCTGGCTGCAAAGCATTAGGGAATATATGGATAATGAAACGAAAACTAAACCCCCATGGAACACCTGGTTTACACAAAGCTAGACTTGTAGTTCAAGTATTCTGACAAAAAAAACCTTGACTATTTTGAAACATATTCTCCTGTAACGAGAATAACCTCAATAAGGCTGATGATAGCAATCACAGCTTTAAAAGACATAGAAATTCATCAAATGAATTTAAAAATCGCCTTTCTGGTGATTTAAAAGAGGAAATTTACATGAAACAACCTGAGAGTTTTGTTATTCCTGGACAAGAAAACAAAGTATGTCGACTTGTAAAGTCACTTTATGGGCTTAAACAAGATCCTAAACAATGGCATGAAAAATTTGATAATGTAATGATGTCAAATGGTTTCAAAATTAACGAATGTGATAAATGCATATACTACAAAACTACCAAAAATGCGTATGTTTTGCTATGTCAATATGTAGATGATATGCTCATTATTGGAAGCAATAAAGATATTATTAATCACACAAAAAAATATGCTCAAAGGGAAATTTGAGATGAAAAATATGGGATTAGGAGATGTTATTCTCGGGGTTAAAGTCACAAGAAATTCAAATGGAATTATCTTAACCCAATCTCATTATGCTCAAACAATATTAGAGAGATTTAAAAACTATTCTAATAGTACGGCAAAAACTCCATTAGATCCCCAAAAGCACTTGACAAAGAATTCAGGTGAAGTGGTTTCACAAAACGAGTATGCACAAGTGATCGGAAGTCTCATGTACTTGACCAATTTTACTAGACCAGATCTAGCGCTTGCAGTAAATGTACTTAGTCAATATACAAGTAATCCAAGTCATACACACTGGAAAGGTATAAGGAAAATACTCAATTACTTGCGCTACATCAAAGATTTTGGGCTTCACTATGGTAAAAACCAGCAGATTTAGAAGGATACAGTGACGCTAACTGGATATCAGATTCTAAAAACTCAAAATCCACAAGTGGATACATCTTTACCCTAGGAGAAGAAACTATATCATGGAAATCTACCAAACAAATAGTGTTAGCCAGATCCACCATGGAATCTAAGTTTATAGCCTTAGACAAAGCAGCAGAAGAAGCTGAATGGCTTAGAAATTTTTTGGAAGATATTCCTATCTGGGAGAAACATGTATCAGCTATACAAATACATTGTGATAGTCAATCAGCTATAGCTCGGGCTCAGAATAATCTCTACAATGGTAAATCTCGTCACATCACAAGACGACATAAGACCATTAGACAACTTATCTCTAATGGTGTAATCACAATAGATAATATCAAATCGGCTGACAACCTAGCGGATACATTCACTAAAGGTTTACCACAAGATAAATCATAAAAGGAATGGGTTCAAAGCCTATAAAAATATGGATGCTTGACTGCAACCTTACCTATCATGACTGGAGATCCCAAGACGTAGGTTCAAAGGGAAACCAAAATCAAACATAATCTAATAAAAGCACTATGAGACAAAATAGTCTCTTCCCAACTCATAAGATGATAAAAGTGCTAATGTGAGAAGAATAAGCATAAACTTTTAATGATTCCATAACTTCTAAAGTGGAGTATTACTCAATACTTTTCATGGTCAATCACCTAATAAGTGTGAAATGAGACCTATTTTAGGAGAATGAATGCAAGACTATAATCTCTAAGTTCACTCATGAAAACCAGGAATAGTTCAGGGCCACAATGAACACAATAGAGAACTAAGTTCTACGAGAAAATGAAGCTGCGTTATGCATGTTGTCTCGGTCTACATAAAGCACCGTTTGGTTCAAGACATCATGTTCACCTCCTAGTAAAGTAAGTGCGACATATATTAACTATGAGTGGTTCAAAGCTTAAAAATGCCATCAAGTCAAACACATTGAATTTTTTGTAAACATTTTCGATAAGTCTATCTATTCTAGTCAGGATTAGAATAAGTATATTAATTAAAGTCTATCGACTCTGCATTTAGTCTGCATATGTTTAGAGTCATTTTTATTCATGTGGGAGATTGTTGGGCCAATTATTTGATGGCAAAGTGTGAAAAGAACCGAGCTAGTGGGCCAATATGATTTTTGGCCTTATGGCATTAATTAATGAAAATGCAAGGGAAATTTGTCCCACATCGCATAGGAGTGTCAAAGTAGAGCATTATATATATGCCCTTGTGTTACCATTTTTTAAAGGCTCATGGGAAGAGAGGGCCCTCCTCCCGCGCGCCGCCACCCTCAGCCGGCTCGGCGTGAGCGTGGGTTCTTGGGTCTTCGGTCTTGGTGGAGGACCTCCGACCCAATAAAATTCTCTTTGGACCAAGTTCAACGTTTTTTGCCATTTTTAACTCCAAAAAATAGTATGACGTTTGTGTTTAAACGATGCATAGTTCGTCTAAAAACGACACAAAGTTTATCTGTTCAAAATGGATCAGAACGAGTCAAAAAGAGAAGATCTTGGAGAAAAAGCTTCTCAGCTTCCACTCCCAAGATTAACAGTTACGAAAATCTGATCTTCTTTTAACTTTTTTACAACGAAAACTAGCAATCAAAATCCCAAAGCATAAGTCTATTAGGTAGAGAGTATTTCGTAGATTTAATAGTTCGTTAGGGACGTTCACGGGTGAAGCGTGAATCGTCTATCATGGTTGTATCCTCGGACTCTATTTTGTACATGTCCGTCTCACTTCGAAGCGAATTTTAAGAGTTAAAGAAAGAAATTCGTCTCGACTCTATGGTCTATATTTCTAAACATTTTCATATTGGTTTTTATCTCGTCTTTTGAATCGTATATTTCCTTAACATTGATTTATTTATGTCAATTCGATTTTTCGGCTTCTATACCTATCACGTAGACAAAAGAAGCCGTCAGGACTAGTGTTCTGTCCAGTAGGTGGAAAAGTCTATGGCTTTTGGTCTCCGAGTTGGATGTGGACTCTTCTAAGTTCCCAGATTATAATGCCTTTGTGAGCTTTATGGACAAGCTCTTAGTAGAGAGGCCATGCTTGCACTAGGTTAAGCTAAAGATTTCGGAAGGGCCGTCCAAATGATCTGCCTTGGTGGCAACACCTGAACTTGAGCATCTCGATATTGAATGTGGTCCGGTGAAGCGTGAGTGTTTGGAAGTGATGCCGTTGAGCCTATACACATGTTTTCGAAAGCTTCTTCACTTAAGGCTCCATAGGGTCTTTATGATGGGTGCATTGGTGGAGTCTGTTTCGTTTCCTTGTCTCAAGACTATGCGTTTGGACAACAATGCATATGCCAATGAAGCGTGTCTAGAGTCGCTTATCTCATCGTGTCCAGTTCTTGAAGATTCAGCTTTGTTACAAGGGCTGATGGTGGTGTAAAGGTTTTAAGAGTGCATTATCAGACATTAACCAGTCTCAGTATCGAAATTGTCTCTGATTGGATTGACGAATGTGATGATAAAAGCTTGGGGTTTTGATTAATGCCTCTAGGCTCAAGTATCTGAATCTCCCAGCGTAAAACCATAAGCAATTTAGGCTCCTAAACCAAGGTCAATCTTCTTGGTAGTATGAATAGTTATGTTGGTGACGTCCCTGATTCTTTCTCACCAATATCTCAGGAGTTAGGGAGATGAAGATATCTGACAAAGTTTTCATGGTATATGTCTACACATAATGCTCTTTCAATGAAACATTTTTTGCTTACCAATATTCTCATCTCCTTCTTATTTTGTGTGTGTGAGTAATTCATCAAAAAGATTATGCCATCACCTCAGTTTTGCTACCTGTCATGTTTGGAAGCAGATCTTTATTTTTGGGATATGGATATCATTCCAACGTTACTTGAAAGCTGTCCTAATCTAAGATCCCTAATCCTGGTAATGACTTGCTCAAACCCTTTGATTTGTCAAAGATTATCTGAAATTTATTCATTATCTTGTGTATTTTTACAGGATCTATGTGGTTCATCTATGATGGAACAAATAATATTCACGCCCGTGCCTCAGTGTTTGCTGTCGTCGCTAGAGTTTGTAGAGATAGCAAGCACTTTCAGAGGAGACCCTGCTGAAATGGAACTAGTATACTTTGCAGAACACTCAGTAGTCCTCAAGAAACTTGCTCTGCGTTTGAAATATTCCATGGAGGAAGAAGATCCTGTCTTCTTATGGGATCTCCTTACATTGCCAACGGTATCTAGTGCTTGTGAAGTTGTAGATTGTTGAGCGCTGGAATAGCTTAATGGTTTGTCTATGATCACACGTTAGGTGTGTAGTAATTTGATGAAGCTTCACTTTTTGAGACAAAGATTGTCGAGAATTGAGCCAAGTTGACTAGTTTTGGGTGAAACCAACATGTTTTAAATCAAAGTAAAGTATACATTTGTAGACACCACTTCAAGAACATGTTTCTTCTATTAACATACATATCTGTATTCAAAGATTGCGAACAAGTAAACAAAAACACAGAGATTAATTTGTCATGAACTCTTCTCTTCCAATGAAATCTGTAACTCCAAATCTTCACTTCCTCTCTTGATCGCAAGTTTCACCTTATCACCCACACTATACTCATCCAGTACCTTCATCAACTCAGCTTTGCTTTTCACCTGACCAATCACACAATCAGAATCTCCGTTCTGAGAAGAAAAAAAACCAAGAAAAGGTTCTTCCTTTCTTCAAGAACAAACAAACTGGAAGCTTACCGGTTTATCATCAACTGCAACAATGATATCTCCAAGTACTATATTACCAGCAAAACCGCGGGATGTTGGACGTAACCCTGCTTTCGCAGCCAGACTATCTCCAGGTACCTGCATTCACAACCAATCATCAAATGTCAGAAAAAAAGAAAGAACAGGTTCAAGGTTTTAGAGTATGAAGTGATTACATACCTGAAGTACAAGAGCTCCATTACGAACATTGAGTTGATTAGCTACTTGATCTGGAGCTAACTCTATGTTAATACCAGCTCGAAGGACCTGCAACTTTGGATTTTTAGTAACAACATTAAGCAAAGAAAACTAAACAATGGATTTTCTGTGTGCTTACTTTGCTGAATTGGATTAGTTGAGGAACAATTTTCAATACAGTTGATGACGGTATTGCAAATCCCACACCAGCAGATGTTCCTATTGAAGCCAAGAGTAAGATTTAAAAATTGGATTATTACGAAAATAAATTGACAAGGAGTTCACTGAAAACCACCTGTCTGTGTGTATATGGCTGTGTTGATCCCAATTAAGTTCCCTTTAGAATCGAGCAGAGGACCTCCACTGCAATATATAATGCAGAAAGATCCATTAATAAACAGAGACACACAAGAATGGTTTCAGAAGAGAAATAAAATTATAACACCCGTTTGTATGATTCTGTAGAGGTACCTGTTTCCCGGGTTAATAGCTGCATCTGTTTGAATCCCACCACCAATGGTAACACCGGTTTGGCTAAAAATGTCGCGGTTAAGACCACTGATGACACCAACCGTAAGGGTGTGGTCAAAACCAAACGGGTTCCCAATTGCTAAACACTGCTGCCCAACTTTTAGAGAATTTGATTGTCCAACTCTGATCGGTTTAAGGAGTGCTTCAGGTGCTTCTACCTTCAAGACAGCAAGATCCTTAGCACGATCAGCACCAACAAGTTTCCCTTCGAAATTCTTCTGTACCCTTCAAGATTTGCACATATGAGCAGACGTGAGAAACAACAAGAGAGAGAGAGATAACTGCTGAGTCAATTCAAAACTCACCCATCAGATGCAAGAATATTGACACGGCCAACTACATCACCAGGGCTTGGGTTTCTTGAAAGAGCATTGCCAATAACTGTTCAGCAGAAGATACATACAACTATAATCACAAGTATTATATTTCTTCTACAATCACTTAAGCTTCATTAAGACCATCTTACCGTGATAATTGGTCACAATGTACCCCTGTCCATCCCAAACTACTCCAGAGCCATTTCCTTCAGGTATCTACGATTGAATTTGAGAGATTTGTAAATCAAACAATCCATGAATAACATGAACAAGAAATAGCTTTTTATGGTATAAAGAAAAAGTACCTCAACCACACCAGTCATTTTGAGTTGAGGCCGTAGTGTCACATCAAATATGTTGACGACGGAGTAAGTATTCTTCTCAAACAGTTGAACAATTCTCCCCTGTAACAGAGGAAAGATTATATGAATCTTAATGTAACCTGAAACCTTGATTACCATTTATCCTCGCCAAAGAAACTAACCTCGGTAGGGAAGAGAGGTCCAGCTGGGAAAACAGGTGGACTTACATCTTCAACTGTCGCAACAGATGGATCGCCAAGTGCTAGTGCTGTAGTGTCATCAAAACCGTTAACTCAACGACCCACTACATCACTAGGATTCACTGAATAACATTTTATGATTTTAAAAAAAAAACTGAAAAGTGTTATGTAAGTGTTCTATTAGACCAATAAATTGTATTTAGCAATATGCTTTGATATTATAGTTTCTCTATAAGGATTCTGAAATCTAACACTCTAAAATGATTTCTAATGTGGGCTTTGAAGTAGAATGTGACAATTAAGCTTCTTATACAGACTTTGACTAATCAATTTGTTTGAAAACAAAGCTTAAGAAGGTGCAGACCTGATAAGTACCTTGAAGGATTACAGCATAGGTTCATGAATATACTTGTCAACAAGATTCGCCTTGGGACACTTTTCATGGCTAACTCATGCACATTCGACTTCCAATCCCGACCAGTACTATTAAGAAACACAAACAACCAAAACGATTGTGCCTTTGTGAACATCTAGTTTCCAAAGTCATTCAAATTTTACAACAGAAAGAAAACATACTAATGAATCAATGTCTCAAATTTCAAACCGAGCATTTGCTTTACATTTTTGGTAGTAAATATAAATTGATGAGATTGTCAGGCTTTGTGTTTTAGGAGACTGGGTGTGAAACTGAGAATGTTGTTACATGTCTCTCATTCAATCTTATGGTAATGGAAGAAGCTAATAAGGAACATGAAAATCCGCAATCTTTTAAGGAACCCAACTAAAAAGAAACAATCTTTAAAGGAACCCAAATCAAAAAGAACATCTTTTATTGAAAGAAGCTGAAAGGCTTTACTTCACTGAAGAAACTGGTCGGTCTGAAACGTCGTCGCCTTGAGAGAGTCTGGAACATGCGGAGGAGAGAAGCTGCCGTCGACCCACAAAATCACTCTCAGGTCGCAAAGAGCAGGACGCAATCACCTGCATCTTTCTGCGACAAATTGAGACCAATCGATCTGACAAAGGCCTGGATAATATAATTATGAAATCTCAGATATTTTTTAGCTGAGTAACTACGAGCTACCCGAAATACCGTAAGTACCCTTGACCAAAAAATAATAACTATATGAAGATATTTAAAGTATTTTGTGTAGCTCTTACTAGTACTTTCTCTGCAGAAAAATATCTAAAATTTCTTAATTATTACAAACTATAAAAAAATGGTCTCAAATGACAATAAACTAAGCTTTTCCTCCCAAAATAGTCTACAAAACTCAAAATAGCTTATTTTGTTTTCATTAAAAAAGGCAAGTTACTATTGTATCCTTTTCCATTTTTAATTATATAATATAAATTTAATCAAGTTTCGTTAGTTTTTGTTATCGTTTCTTACCTTCAATCTTTAACCTCGTATAATTTTTATCAGAAGATCGCTGTCAGAGCGTCGTCATCAAATAACCTTTGTCAGAGCGTCATCATCAGATTACCCTCTCGAGATCATCGCCGACGGATGCGGTGGAATCAATCGCATTTAGCAAGATGTGAATGTCTTTGAAAAAGCTTGGGTTGATGTCTTTGTTATTTATGGTGTTATGCCTCCTGATATACTTTGTTATTTACCAATTTAAGACTATCATTTGTACCTTATTTGGAGTCTGCTATGTATGTATAGTTTGTATTTTATAATTTTTTCAGGTCAAGTATGTTTTGGAACATTATGGAGATAATAGAGCTTGATAGGGCATTCAGAGAAGATATCAAGTAGCTGTTCACAATCAGTTAAGTTAGAATCGAGGTCAAATCTGACCATCGATCGACGGTGCATACTTGTTGTCGATCGACGGTCTACTCGCATAGTTTTTGACCGACTTTAAACCCAACTCAAGACAAATTACAAGAATGTCCATGAACGAGTTTGATCTAGTTTATAAAGATCTTGCCATTGTTTAGGCATGGAGACACATATTTCATATCACACAAAGTATTATTTAGAGCTTTTTGTTTTTTTAGTAGTTTTGGGAAAAATATATGAACTTCTTCAAAGATTTGTATTTAAACCCCATTATTTATTTTATGCATTATATTATTGAGTTTATTATGCTTTCTATGATTATGTTTGAGTAATTCTCTTGTTAGAGTTAGGGTTTATTATGATATTGATGAATTAGCAAAAAAATAAGATTGCTAGGATGAAGAGATATCAATCTTTGAAATTGTGTTTAATGCTTGTGTTCTAGAGTAGCTAACTAGAAACCTGAACTTAAGACATAGACAACTACGAGAGTAGGTTCTGTGCCAGAATTAATTCAATTGAGCTAAGTTGTTAAATACATGCGAGAGATAATTTAATTAACCTAGCGACGAACTTCCTGTCCGATAACCATCAGTCGACACTCGGCCTTAGCCGTCGATCGACGGTCGACTCCTCTTTGCATATGAGAGTTGGAATGAGAGGGAGTTGGATTTGTGATGAAGGTCTTTGCATATTCATAATTCTTTGCATCATATCTACTATAATTCACTTGTCTGAAACCTTAGATCTATCTTTTCCATATTTGAATCAATTAACTTATTTAGACAATTTTTTTTTTAGAATAAAACCTTCAAACAAGCCTCATATTTATAGTTTGCCTAGTTTAACTTTAGAATTCAGAAATCAATTGTGTGCCCTCGCTCTCTGTAGATTCGATCCCTAAGTACTATAATTAGACCTCCCTTGGCAACATTAGTTTGTAGGGTTAATTTGATAGATTGTCAAATTTGGCGTCGTTGCCGGGGAGCTACGATCACCATTAGATTTATTTTCTAGGGTTTAGTCAAGGCTTTTTCTTTTATTGCAAGTTACTAACAATTTATTTTTCTCATCTTTCAGGTGCATGCCTAGTAGTACCAAAAGCTAAAAGAACCAGAAATTACTCTTCTCAAACCTGTTGCAATCGAACATTCCATCCGCAAACAGACGTGATAAGCATCGATCGACATTAACACTCAATCGTCGATCGACGCTCATGCACCAACATCGATCGATAGTACCAATATGGAATCGATTGACAGTAGCTCGCGAAAGTTGGTTGTGACTTTAGTTGTGGTTTGATATGAGAGAGGAGACATGTATCACCTTGAAGGTCATCTGCGTAATGCAACAAGTAATAAAATTGATGAACATGGAACTGTAATCCCTGAACCAAAAGCAGACACTATGATAACTCAACCTGAAGCTGCCGCCCAAGCTGCTCAACGAACATTGGCAGACTACAATCGTCCATACCAGTTATATGCCAACATATCTGCTTTTCGTCCTCCAACTTTCCAGAGGAATGATTTTGAGATTAAACCGTCCTTCTTTGCACTTGTTGCACATACACCCTACCATGGATTGTGACATGAGCACCCGATGGATCACCTGGAGTGATCTGAGGATCTAGTATCTATTATTAAGGCCAATGGAGTCCATGATGACTATCCATTCTGTAATCTCTTCAAGTACTCACTTGCTGGAGATGCTTCACATTGGCTTAAGCAACTACCACCAGGATCTCTGACATCCTAGACAAACATCAAGAATGCATTCTTGTGCAGTTTCTTTGATGATGCACGAGCAGAAGACTTGAGGAGCATGATCGCTACATTCACACAAGAGCCTGGAGAATCATTCAGAAGCTCTTGGTTCAGATTCAAGTCCTACCAAAGAGACTGTGCACACCATGGTTTCAATGAAGTGCAACTACTTAGCACTTTCTTCAGAGGTATTGATATGCAGTACCAGATGGCTTTAAACACAACTAATGAAGAAAATTTCAATACTAGGAGTTCAGAGGAAGCAACAAGGCTTATTAAGAACTTGGCGTCTAGAAATAACACCAAGAACACTGACTATTAGAGGAAGAAATCAGCTCAATCTTTGAGCAAGGAGCAGATAGATGAAGTCAAGGCAAAGTTGGACAATGTTCAAAAATTTCTCAAGAAGCAAGAAGGAAAAGCCCTGGAAGAAGAACACGAGGAAGAGGATGTGAATTTTGTTGGTGGAAATGTTTACTAGAGATTAAGAAATCCAGGCTACAACAAGATCTCCTATGGTGGCTACAAGAGTAACTACAATTAGAATTCGCAACAGCAGAAGCCTCGGGAGAGCAAATTGGAAGCTATGGTTGATAGGATACTAGAGCAGTAACAACAGATGACTGTTAACTTCAATGGGAAAATTGATTCCCTGTACGTCAACCTCAACACCAAGTTTAAGAATCTCAACACTCATGTCAAAAAGTTGAAGAATCAAGTGGTCCAAACAAGTGGGACCATTCAGAGACATGAGATCCTGATTAAGGAGAAAGGGTAAGCTAATCAGAAGCAACACGTCATTGCATTGATAAGTGAAGACTTTTGGCAAGAAGTGAAGAGAGAACAACTGCATGAAGGAGATTTCCATGTAGAAAGTACCATGTCTTTCGGCAATTCGCTTTGGTGTCGATTGACACTCGAACCAGACCATCGATCGACGGAACCTGCAGAATCAGTTGCCACGTGTGAATTCTCCAACGTCGATAGACATCGAGAAGCTAGCGTCGATCGACAGTCCCCAACAACCGAACCAATTCGGTTACCAAGTCTGATTGCCAGCCTATTTGTTAGACATTCTAAGATGAAGAATCAGGAACAAAACGCCAATACACCAGATCCCATGACAATAGAAAGACACTCCAAAAGGAAGCAGAAGATTTCCAAACATCTTTGCATAGAAGCAACTGACAAATAAATGAATGGCTTTGCCAAAAGAGTTTTTAAAATTCCTTTAGATACTCAATTTGATGAAGTATATTATACTCATAGATTGTGGATGTTTTTCAGGGAATCCAAGAAAACAGAAAAGACATAAAGCTCATGTTCAATGACCTCAGAGAGAAGATGAAGAAAAGGACTACTCTCAAGAAGAAAAGTGACCTTGGGAAATTTGTGATTCCATGTTTTGTCAAAGGTCACGAATATCCTAACGCCCTCTGCAATACTGGATCAGTAGTTAGCATCATGGCTAGAGTTATGGTAGAGAAACTAAGCTTGAAAGTAAAGCCTTCTAGTGATTCATTCACCTTTGTGGGTTGCTCCGAAGTGAATTCAAGAGGGATAGCCAGAGACGTCCCAGTGCAGATTCGCAACGCCTTAGTTTCAGTAGACTTCCATTTGATGGATATAAAGATCGATTGGAACTCTTCTTACTCCTTGGAAGAGCGTTCATGGAAACAGTGGGAGCTATCTGTGATATGAAGACAAACATGTTGTATATATCCTTGATTGATCCATACAATTTCTATGAACATGTTAAAGTTAAGAACAAGGCTATTCAAATAGAATTGGGTGATGATCCAGGTTTGATTGCTACATGCTTCTGCAAATACGATCAAGACGACGAGCCTGCTGACACAACACCTATCGACACCCAACCCTTGGCATCGGTTGATACTCACTATCCACCACCGGCCGACAGTTATGCCACATACCAGAATGACGAAGACAGTCAAGAAGACATAGTCTACATAGAGAAGCAATACGTGAGAGGATGCTAGAAACTAAAAACTCAAACTAAAATGATTCTTACATTGAAGAAGAAGCACTCGAGTACCATGCCTCTGCACTTTAAAAGACTGCAAATTTCAAGGGATCCTATGGAAGCTGGAATGCAGCATCGATCGACGGTGGCTCTATACCGTCGATCAACGACAACCCGACATAATGCGATGATGATTATAGCTACCTCAGACCAGATGAGTTTGGAATCCTAAGAGACCCAGATGGATATGCACGAGCAATGGATGGAAAGATTCTCAATGTGTCCAAGGACGATATCGCATACATACTAGCTATGGCCAACAGATCCAAGAATCTCTTCAGAAATCAAACATCGGGTGAGGCAGTCAGTTCAACATCGATCAACGGCAACAGTTCTCCGATCAACAGTCACAATGCAACAACTGGGCAGAGACTGGTAGCAAATGAGTTCTTACAAGACAAGCTTGATGGAGTTTACTTTTCTCAGAACTTGATGAGGGATAATATCAACCAGAGTTTGGACGATATTTCAGAGCCCACATATGCCATACTTAACATGCTGACCAGATGCATTCAAGCACTCGAAGAAAGGAAGGGCAGATTACAATTGCTCAGAGGAAGATAGAAAATCAGCAAACCATAGCATATGAGGCTATAAGAGGCTTTATCACTGCATGGTTTGAGACGAGCAAAGAGTATGTGGATACTTGCTTTCTATAATGGTTTGATGAACCACCTTCCTAGTCTAGAAGTCAAAATGTCGAGCTTAAGACTATAACCAAGCACTGAGTGAGAGACACCCCACTGTGTAGTAAGTTTTATTTTGATTTTTCATTATCTGGTTATTCATTATGGTTTTTATTTAATTACTTTAGGTTTTCAAAGGAGGAGCAGAACATTTTGAAACCAAAAACGATCGAAACCAGGACTTCACTATCGGTCGACACTCACAATTCACCATCGATCGACACACCTTACAGAGTTTGGTAACCTCGACTTTCTGTCAACCTTGTACTTATACTTTAGTTTTTATTAACCAATCCCAACGATATAGGACTGGGACAATGTTATTCAAGTATGGGGGAGCTTCACTGCTGCTTTTATCTATTTGAGTTTTTATCTATTAAGACTTACTAAGAAAGCTTGAAAGAACCAGAGCTGATCTCTAACCTAATATTGAGTACTTTTCTTGTTTTAAGGCTTGGTGTACATAGGATCTGATTCCTTCTGTAAGTCTATAAGGTATTAGTCTGTGTAATTTTGATTTCCTTTCTCTCTTTCTCTTTAGGATCTATAATAGAAAAGATTGAAATGATTACCTAAGATACAGAGGGGTAGGTACATGACCGATGACCCCATTATTCTAATTCAAAGAAATGATCACACAATGTTGTAAGCGAGGGGTAGGTACATTACCGATGACCCCATTATTCGCCTACAACTTTGTATTCAGTCAAGAAAAATAAAAAATGAGATGGCAAGATGGACTGTAGCAGCATCATTGTCCATTGAATTTTGAGATTCAAAAAGATGTTGAGAGGAAAGAGGAAAGAAAGGGATCATGAAAGATTTTATACCTATACATGCATATTTTCAGGAGTTGAGTCCATGTGTCCTTTGATCGATACTCCCAATGTAAAGCCTACACTTTATTTTTATGCAAATAAATGAGATCAATAGAGGGCTAAGTCAAATTAGTATTTGTTGAGTTGCTGGTAGAATGAATTTGGTTGCTATACTAGGATAAATCATATAAAGTTTCTCTTTAATTAGCATTATTCGATGTGATTGGGTTATAGTAGGGGTGATAGTTATGCTTATGTATTATGTGAGTTCCCGCTTTTCAAACCTCTTTCACAAGATACCTTTGTTTTGCTTGAGAACAAGCAAAATGTTAAGTCTGGGGCAGTTGATATACCTTGATATTTACCAGTTTAAGACTATCATTTGGACCCTATTTGGAGTCTGCTATGTATGTCTAGACTGTATTTTAGAGTCTTTTCAGGCCAAGTACGTTTTGGAGCATTATGGAGATAACGGAGCTTGATAGAGTATTCACAGAAGATATCCAGTAGCTGTTCACAATCAACTACGTCAAAGTCGAGGTCAAACCTGACCATCGATCGACGGTGCATACTTGTTGTCGATCGACGGTCTACTCGCAGAGTTATTGGCCAACCTCAATCCCAAGTTAAGACAAATTACAAGAAAGCCTCTAAACGAGTTTTGATCTAGTTTATAAAGGTTCTGCCATTGTTTAGGCAGAGAGACACAAACTTCATATCACACAAAGTATCATTTACAACTTTTAGTTTTCTTAGTAGCTTTGGGGAGAAGATCTGAACTCTTTCTGAGATTTGTATTGGAACCCCATTATTTATTCTATGCATTATATTATTCAGTTGATCATGCTTTCTATGATTATTTCTGAGTAATTCTCTTGTTAGATTTAGGATTTATTACGGTATTGATGAATTAGCCAAAAATAGGATTGCTAGGATGATGATGTATCAATCTTTGGAATTGTGCTTAATGCTTATGTTCTAGTCTAGCTAACTAGAAACTTGAACTTAAAACATAGACAACTACGAGAGTAGGTTATGTGCCAGAATTAATTCCATTGAGTAAGGTTGTTAGATACATGCAAGAGCTGGTTTAATTAACCTAGCGGACCTAGCAGACGAACCTCCTGTTTGATAACAGTCGACCGACACTCGGCCTTAGCCGTCGATCGACAGTCGAATCCTCTGTTCGCATACAAGAGATGGAATGAGAGGAGGTTGGATTTTTGACTAAGATCCTTGCATATTCATAATTCCATGCATCATATCCACTATAATTCACTTGCCTGAAACCCTAGATCTATTTTTTCATATTTGAATCAGTTAACTTATTTAGACAATTTCCTTTTTGGAATAAAACCTTCAAACAAACCTCTTATTTATAGCTTACCTAGCTTAACCTTTAGAATTTCAGAAATCTATTGTGTTCCCTCGCTCTTTGTAGATTCAATCCTTAAGTAGTACAATTAGACCTCTCTTAGCAAGAATAATTCGTAGGGTTAATTTGATAAATTGTCTGCTTTAAAATAAACTTTAACCCGCACGCTGTCACCGCATGAAGCTTACACAGATGCTAAAGGCTCATCTTCTGATCAGAAACCTAGCCCAGTTCCGTTTTTCGCCACCAAACTTAGCTCGGTCTTACATCCCAAGAACCCTTTTGCACAACTATGCAAATTAACTATTGTTATTTCAAGACTGATGCTCCAAAGGTAAACGTTAGATTCTTTGTGAGAATTGTAAGTTTCTCTCTTTTGTTAAGACAACAACTTGATTTTCCCTTTTTTCAATGTGCAGATGTTCCTAGATCTCCAACAATGGTGGTTTGATGGTGGCACTGATGTCGCACCAGCTTACATTTTTGAAGAGGAAGTCAAGCATTTTCATTATGTCTTAACTTAATTGCTTGCTATAAAGATATGAATTTTTTGATTGTTGAGTTGCTCATCTATATATGGACTAATCTTTCTTGTTATTGATTCAAAAGCAAGTCCATGACAAATTTGACCTTTCCTTCTATCCACGATTCAAGAAGTGGTGCGGTGACTATTTTTACAAGGTATGTCATTTGTGATATCTTAGGAATTTATCAAGACTGAAGGCTTTAGTTCTCAACATAAATGTTTAGAACAACTCAGAGTGTTTGATAAGTCGATTGCCTGTATGAGGAATTTCAAAATATTAATAAAGATACTTATGAAGTATCTAATAGCCAAAACAAAGTTTTTACAAAATTCATAAGGAGATTCAATTGTGTTGGTTGTTATGTTCATAGAAAACAACATGTAAATCGTTTGTGTGCATTTCCTCTTTCTTTGACTTCATGAAAGCTTTTCTAAATATGTCTAACCCATCCAAAATAATCCGAAACTAGCTAAGTATACAAACAGAGAGGAAAAACAATATGTCGATGACTTTCACTTGACTGAAACATAAGTTAAAAGTTACGCTGAAAGCATATACCATGGTAGAGATTTAACTACTTGCACATTTCCTTATGTGTTGCTGACTATTCATGTCCACCACTAGCTACTAAAAAGAAGTGAAAAGCCTCCTACAAAGAGGTTTAGATCATTTGGTGAGTTTGGTGTTCTGATTCAAAATCACAACCACACAACAAGAATACATGCAATTTTTTTTTGAAACTTTGATTGCATTAATTTAAATAAAGAAAAGGTGTTTCTATTACAACCTTAGTCAAACCCATATCAAATGCTCCCCTAAATAAATTGCTTGCCATACCAGCCCAATATGAAACTCAATTAGAAGCAGTTGGAGACTAAAACGTGAGAAAAGAAATTATGATCTAAAGAGGCCCTTTTTCCTCAATGGGTTAAGAAACCCTTCAGTTCCAAAACTCCCATCGAAAGTAACGATGTGGTGATGATGTCCCAAGAATGGAATCTTCAGTGGGTGAATGGAGCCAAAGAAAAAGCTCGCAGAGAGATGACTATGAAGGAGAGAGCCAGAGTTGCATTCTTTCTGAAGATTGCGGTTGATTATGCTTCCTAGACGCTGAGATACGATTTTTGATGATCAACTCAATTCCTTTGAGAACTGAGACAGGAGATCGGTGAGTGTTGCGGTGAAGCCGATTATTACGTTCTCTCCATACCTCATAGATAGTTGCCTGCCATGCAAGAAGAGTCAGGTACCTTAAGTTGTTGTCTCCAGAGTAATTAATCAGAGCATGAAGAGTCTCATTCCAAGAATAATTCCTTGCAGTGAACAAAAGCTTCTGAGCAAGAGAGTTCCAGATGTAGGATGAGTAGGAGCACTAAAAAAATAGGTGGTCTCTTGTCTCATTGAGAGATTGACAGAATAGACACGTCGAGTCGCTCCCAAGACCCGAGGAGAGAAGGCGGTCGCGGGTTGGACATCTATTTAGAAGCAAAAGCCAAGCCAACGCTTCATGCTTACGTATGCCTTTTTTTTGAACCAAATTACTTTAGCCCAAAGAACTTGTGGCTTAGTTGTGCGAAGCTGACCGTACATGAAATTTGATTTAAAGGAATTTCTTGGGCAGCCTTTTACTTTCCAGATCATAGAATCATTAGTATTTGACAACTGAATGGTAGTCATATGAACCCGAACTTCTTCCATTATTGGTAATCTAGCAGGTGGAAGATTCCAGTTGTCATTCGACCATAGAGAAGCAAGAGTGGCAGAAAGTGGGATCCCCGTGAGTTGAGGTCCTAAGGCGCCAATAAAGTCAATTAGCGGTCCAAAGTTTGGCCATGGGTCTGTCCAGAACCTGCAATGCTGACCATTCCCAGGTATGAGCCTAATCCACTTGATAATTGTTCCTCTCAGCCGTAGTAGCTTCTTAAATGCCCATGAGTGGCTTTGTTTCTCCTTTAGGTCCCATATAGAGCAGTCTTTAATAATGTTTGTCCGGACCCAAGAAACCAAAATTGAATCCTGTTTGAACAATAACAGCCACAATAGTTTCAAAGAACAAGTTTGGTTCCACACTCTTAGGTTTTTAAAGCCTCAACCCCCTTCAATTTTAGTAGTTACCACATCCCAAGAAACTTTTGCCGTAAATCTGCCTTCTAAGGATTCTTTCCAGAGATAGGCATTGCACATAGAGTCAATTTCAGCTATGCATTCTGGAGGCAAGATAAAGGCTGAACACCAAAATTTGGTCATTCCTGAGATCACAGTTGTTATAAGAACTTGTCGGCCAGCTAGAGATAGATATTTAGAAGTCCACGAGCAGATCTTGTTCTTGATGCTCTGAAGCAAAGGCTCACAATCTATCATTAATATTTTTTTTGACTTCAGGGGAAAACCTAAATAGCGGACATGAAGATGACCTCTTGGAATGCTCGTTGAGAATTCAATGGCAGTGATTTCGTCCGATGACAGACCACATGAGAAGAAAATGGACCTGGTAGCGCTGATTGCGAGGCCTGACATATTGTAGAACTCATTTAACACCGAAAGAATTCCTTGGACAGAAGCAAGAGAGCCATCAGAAAAAATCAACAAGTCATTTGCGAAACAAAGGTGTGTCAATTTAGACTCATCGCATCTGGGATGATAGTTGAATACACCTCTTTCTGCTGCATCATTTAGCATTTGAGAGATAATGTTCATCACAAGGCCAAAAAAATATGGGGAAAAGGGGTCACCTTGTCGAAGCCCCCGTGTCTCGTTAAAGTAGCCATGCATTCTGCCATTAATCCCAACCGAAAAGCTGTAGTAGTGAAGCATATTGTTTAAGCCAATCAATGTAGACAATAGGAAGCCTTAGAGCAGTAAGGCACTCTAGCATGAAGTCCCAATTAACAGAATCAAATGCCTTAGCAATGTCTATTTCCAGAGTTAGTCTTTTTGCACCTGAATCTTTATGATAACCATTAACAATCTCAGATGCTAGAAGGCAATTCTCTAACAAAAGTCTGCCCTTGATGAATGCAGTTTGATTTGGAAGAACAATCCTGGGAAAGAGAGGCTTTAGCTTTGCTACTAGAAGCTTAGAGACCACTTTATACAAAGTGTTACAGCAAGAGATTGGCCTGAAGTCCTTAATAATGGAGGCACCTGTGAACTTTGGCAGCAAAGTGAGAATGGTGGAGTTGACTGAGGTGGGCATGAATCTGGTCGTGAAGAACCTGGATATCGCAGTGACAACTTAACAGCTCCCAACAAGCTTTATAGAAGTTAGAGGTAAGACCATCTGGACCAGGACTCTTATATGGGTTAAGTTTGAACATAGCTTTTGTTATCTCTTCTTCAGATGACAACTTAGCGATGATAGTAGTTTCAGCAGGGGTACAATAAGCCCTTATAACTGATTGGAGAAAAGGCAGATGGTTGTCTGTAGAAGCCAGAATCGCAGGGCCAAGAATGTTCCTAAAATGATGGACATCCAATGCCCAAGAGTAGAAGGCGTAGAAGCCACAATTCCAACCAAGCCAGTAAGAGAAATAATTGTATTGTAAACTGTTCTAGCTTGAGCAACTCGTGGAAAAAGGGTGTATTTTGATCACCACATTGAAGCCAATTGATTCTAGATTTCGGCTTGAAGAACTCTTCTTCTATCCTTTTCAACAAAGAGAGTTTTTCTGAGAGGGCAAGCTCATCATTGAAATTTGCATCAGTGGGGGCCTGCAAAGAAGTTATTTGAGCTTGATGAAGCTGTGCAGTAAGATCGTGAACCCTTTTTTGAATGTCTGAGAAATTGTCTTTGTTTAGCGTTTTAAGAGCAACTCATATTAGTTTTTGTTTCCTTATCAATGACAAGAGAGAATGCTCGGAACAATCAGTAATGGTCCAAGCATTAGACACTGTGGAAAGAAAAGTCTGGATGAGAGGTCAAATAGTTGAAGAACTTGAAGGGAACCGAGCCAGCAATGGGAACATCACACGCCATTATGATACAACAAGGCGCGTGGTCAGAAAATTCTCTAGCTGAGAAGGATGCGTTACAATTTGGAAAAGCAAGCAACCACGGTTCATTAATCATGGCTCTATCTAGTTTCTTCGCAATTGGGACGGAAGGTTGCTTATTGGACCATGAAAGACGAGGACCCTAATCTCAAATCTATAACCTCTATCTGATCAAGGCAAGATTGAAACTGAATCATACCGCTAGTGTACATGTTAACAGAAGGAGAAGAATGTTCTTCCGGATGTAGGATTTCATTGAAATCCCCTCCAATGCACCAAGGCGAAGAGGCAGGAATAACAAAATCATTCATATGAATCAAATCAATCCACAAATCATTTCTCTCTTCTGAAGTGTTTGCTGCATAAACTGAAGTAAAGTAGAATTCCATATGACCCGGAGAAGATACAAGACAAATCATCGATTGACGAGAGAGATGCTTGACAGTCACAGAGAAGGGATGCTTCCAGATCAGAATAACACGACCATCTGGATCAACCAAGTGGTTAGATGCAAAAGACCACTGAGGGCAAGCCGAGTTCAATACTTGAGACATGTTAGCCTCTTTGATATGGGATTCAATAGCTCCACAAAGACTTTATGTACATTAAGCCAGCGTCGAAAACCCGAGTGCTTTCTAATATCGTTTAATCCTCTGACATTCCAAAAAAATATATTATCTATCATTAAAATTAATTATTGGACTCCCTTACTTGTAGGAGAGCACCCACATTCGGGGATAGATGTTCTGAGGCAGCCTTTGATAGTCCTCAACACTGCCTGAGATGTCAGGATCCACTAGAGTAACATCACCTGATGCATTATCCGAGAAAGGCAAATCAGCAGCAAGAGGCTGATTAGAAGCAGCTGGTGGATGACTGACTAAAGCATCCTTGTATACAAAAGAGGCAAAAGCATTTGCCGTTTCAAAAGAAACAGAACTAAACATCTTGAAATGATCAACCGCTGGCTTGAGCTTAGATAAGGAACAATGCTTTTTGAAAACTCGTTTTCTTTGCCTAAATAGATTAGTTTGGACTGGAAGCCCAACTACATGGGTGATTTGGTTCTGTGAGAAGGGGCCATTGAGAGCGAGAACTGGAGGTTTCTGAGAATCTGGCCAAATTTTATCACAAGAATCCACAGCCTGTATAGAAGAAGGGACAGACCTGGTAAGATCAATCACTGACTTATCTAGAGAAACCATAGTCATAACAGGGCCAACTTCAGAAGAATACCCAATCTGGTCAACAGACACAACAGATTGGAAAGAAGAGTTCCCATTAGAGGTAGATCCAACATTAGAGGATATAACAATCTGATCTTGAGAAATAGCTTTCCAAATTTCCAAAGGTTGTAGAGACCTCAACTCAGGAGAAACCTGAAGAGATCGGTTGGCAGAGGAATCAAGATGAATAACGGAGGCACCTCTGAAGAAGTTTCCTGAGATTTTGGGCCCTTGGGAGCAGAGGAATTGTGAGGAGCCGAGCCATGCTGAGAAGAAGGAGCCCAACGAGCATTTGGACAAGAGCTATCCACATGGCCTAACTGTTTACAGCAGAGGCAAGTGGGGGACCCAAGGGTATACGACAGAAATGGTGACAATCTCGCCGTTTTGCCTCTCAATCTCAGCTGATAAAGTAAGGGTTTAGAACAATCTGCTCTGTTTTTTAAATGGGCAATGTTGATGTTGAACATTTTCATTGTGAAGTCATCCACTTCAATAGGGAAACCAAGAAGATCTGCAACACGACTAAGGCCTTCTTGAGTATAGAGATCAAAGGGGATACCCCTTACATGCGCCCACAACGGGATAGAGGTAAATGTAGGTGGTTTGATGGCTAGATTAGCATACCATTGCACCACATAGAACAAAGATTTACCTATATGCCAAATTTTCTGATCAACAATCTTTTTTCGGATGACAGCATTAGGAATCCTAACCAGAATTGATCTAGACTCGGACTTCAAATGAATCTCTAGCTTAATCTCTCGACCCCATATATGGGTGAGAACACTCTGAATACGGCTAAAGGAAGGTGTTTTCCCTGTAAACACACCTAAGACGAAGTCTTGATGGAGTAGAGCACCCTTTTGGAACACATAGTCTGGAATTTTTATCCGAGGAACCCCCTCAGGTGATAAGCTAGGATTGTCAAACTTCTTTAATTTTTTTATCTATGGAAGCATGAAATTTTGCTGAGCAGTTTACAGGAGGTGCAGAATTAGCAGTATGGCTAGGGTTACCAGCAGAATGCTGAAGCGAAGAGGCAGTAACCGTAAAAACATGACCAGATGGTTCAACTAACAAATGTTCAGCTGAGAAAGAAAAGGAGTTTGTTTCTTGAGTACCCATCAAGGGTGGGAGTAACTCCAGGGATGCAGAAAGCATTTCCTTAGAAGCAAGAATATTAACCTCAGACGGAGGTAGTACTTGTGGTACAGAGATAGTAGCTTTACCACCAGAAGTTTGAAGATCTGGGGTATCTACAGTGGCTTCCTGCATTATGGAGTCCGCAGGAGAGATAAGTTCAGAACTAACAGGCCTCATGAATACCAGAGGTCGAGTCTGTACTGGCGACTCAGATGGAACCATCAAAACTGACTCAGTGTGTTTAGCCCAAGGGCCTTGCAGACGATGAGTAGAGGGAAAACCCAAGGAAGAAGGAGAGAAACTTGGTGAGAGACGAGGGAACTGAACAGGACAAAGCTTAGGTGGATCTGGAGCTGGCCGTGGCCGGATTGAGGAGTCTCCGACCATGAAAGAGATGCTGAAGGAAAGGATAAGGTTGGCACAGATTTCAAGTCAGAGAGAAATTTGACTTTTTCTTTTAAACAAAGGTGTATGTTCACAACATGCAAATTTTTTATATGACGAAGTTGTATGT
Source organism: Moricandia arvensis (assembly GCA_905132765.1). Classification (NCBI taxonomy): domain Eukaryota; kingdom Viridiplantae; phylum Streptophyta; class Magnoliopsida; order Brassicales; family Brassicaceae; genus Moricandia; species Moricandia arvensis. The sequence goes on along the minus strand of CAJHQP010003890.1, from coordinate 5,287 downwards.
CTATGCATATGTGAAAAGAAAACAAAACAAATTCTTTAGATTTATTTATTTATGAAGTATTTCTTAAATTTCATTTAGAAACACTAAACATGATTCATTCTCTTTGGTTACTGGTGATTATGTGTTTATATGAACTATATTGACGTGTGAACATTGTAGCATAAGAGAAAGCCTTGGGATAATCAAGAATGCTAGTGAAATTAATTGAAGACTTGGCGGCTATGGTAGAAACAACTGGAGGAGTGTATTTTGTGACAGCTTTAACAGTTTGTTTGCTCCTTGGTGGAGAGAAGATATTTGTGGTGTCTGCATTAATTGAATCACAAGATTCACAAACAAGTCTCACATTGCAATGGTTGTTGTGTGTTTCCAAGTGAAAGATGTGCTAGACTATAGAAATAAAGACGCTGATGAAAAACGCTCCTTAAAAATGGGTAAGGGGAGTTATTACTTAGAGTTGATGGTAGCGCCACTTCCAACAACCTTCAAATACATTTAAATGTGTTTTTGTAAGCCTATCCTAAATATTTTACATGTTAGTCTAAATATTTTGGAAGACCATCTTCAATATTTTGGAAGCTTATCCTAAATCTATATATATATATATATATATATATATATAAAACTGTTTATCCTTCTGATTCTGTCACCTCATCAAATGGGGTTATCTGGTCGTGTCCGAAACAACAAAACTCTGCATTTCATTAATCTGCTTTCCAATTGATTCGGGCTTCTTTTTATTGTTGGGCCTTATGTTATCCTCAATTATTGGGCCAGCTAACGATCAATCTACCCTTCCCACTCCGACTTAGGGTTCATCACAAACTTCTTCTCCGCCGGCCTGGTAACTGAGTTGGTTAAGTCGGCATGAGATTCAGTTCGGTGGGAATTCCATCGTGCCCATTGGCTTTCTTTCTATTATTCGAAACTACACTAGTTACAGATCATGTTCTTAACTGTTTAGCCACAATCTCCACTTCTATGCGTGGTAATCTGCCGAGAGGCGGTGTATCTGCTGGTATAAAAAGGTATGTTCTCCTCCTCTGAAAACCATCTTCAGCTTTTGATTGATGTTTATTAAATGATAGATTGGTGTTTATCAAACTTCTATTCACTATAAAGCGGGCTTTGTCCGAGGCTATGGGAAAGATTCTCCTTGAGGAGATGAGATGAGGATGAGAGTTCTTACTTCTCTTTTAAGAAATTGATCGACAGTTCAAGAAAATTACTCCATTAGCGCTGGTGAACCTGTCGGAAGAGCTTTCATGGCGTTTGGTTTACTCGCAGGCTGCGTTGAGGAAGTTCAATTCTTCGGCACCGTTTTAATGGAAACACAGACTCACTTCATCTTCATCTCTTTGGAACGACATTGTCCCTGTGGTAACCTCAGGTGTTCTAGGCATTCAAAGGCATGTTATTGACGATCAAATTTTGATGCAGTTTTTCTCTCAACATACAGAGCTTCCATTTACGTTCATGGAATACTTGATATCTGTTCTCAACCGTAGTTCTTTAGTTTAAGGTGATTCACATAAGGGAGATAATACAAGCTCTTCTTCTGAAACTCATGTAGAAGATGATATTTTTCAAACTGATATTTTTTTTCCCTGCTTTTAATGGTAACTTCCATACTTTCACAAGACTTAAAGAATCGGTTGTGAAGCCATGTAATATTTTTCTTTTTGGCGGAGTACTTCTGACTTCATTACACGTCTAATGAGAGTGTCTTAATAGTGATTTTTAGATGGGCAAGGTACTTTTGACTTTAACATTACACTGGTTCTGATAATTTTCAGTATGAGGCCATGATATATGTCTTTGCTTATATTTTGGCTCGCAATGGGGAGCAAATAGAAAAAGTAAAAGTGAATTAATCTTATCGGCGAGATTGATGTATGCAATTCAATCAAGACACCGACGGCTCAACAATTCAAAATCATCCAAAAATAGGGATAAGGACAACCATAAATATACTCCTTACTTTTTACGTTTTGAGATTCAGAAGGTAACTTTCTTTATCTAATCGAAAAAGACATCTGAATAGTGGTTGGCTCGAGCTTAATCCTCTGGATTGTGGAAAGCCATTTTGAAAAATACAGAATCAATCCTATGACAGATATCATCTTCTTCAAGAATGGTTGGATAGTTCTAGAGTGATGACCCAAACAAATGATTGGATTAAGGGTTTCTTTGCGACTCTTTACGTGAGAGGAGATAAAGGTCAATACACAATGTCTATTTACGTGATGTGTTTTGTTGTGTTCAGGGGTGCATTATCGTGAGAGGTTCAAGAAGCCAACGATACATAGTAACCTAAGGACTTACATGGCTCCAATAATTCATGAACTGGTTTCTGGGTAGACTAATGAACCATACCACGTTAAACCATCAATCTCACAACCCACCAAACAATACAGATCAAGAAGGAAACTCATATAAAGCTGTTCCTGTGGATTTACACATTTGTAGATGAATCTATGTATATAGATGCTTAAAAAGCCATTGGTCTTTGGCAAGACTAAGAAACAACAATGTTTCGGTCAATTTCTTTTCTATTTCTTTTTACAATGTTGTGTCAAACATATATAATTAAAAAAGCACTATCTATTCACATTTTTAAACTTTCGTATCATATTATTTTTATCAATCAAAAGAAAAAAAAGTAAAAAACAAAGTCAAGTCAGTAATATTTATTTCAAAACTTCTAATCAATTATTTTGATAAGATGGTTAGCTTCATTTTCATAGTATGTTTATATGTATAATGTTGGATTAAGCTTGAAATAACTTGAATAGCAAGTTATCACTTTCCGATCGAGATATAGATTAGAAAAAATGAATATTATAATGATTAGGAGTTATCTAATTTAGTTACTTAATGAGTTTAGGAATTTACATTTTACTATATAAGAAGATGTTAGGTTCTAGCATAACTTATAAGTTTGAGAGCTTAGTTTTGAGGGAGTTTATAAAGCAATGAAGATTTGATTTGGTTTCTAAAACAATAAAACTCTAAAGATTTGATTTCTAAAGCAATAAAATCTTACATTGTAAGTTTAAAGAAATGGTATTTAATATATAAAAATGTCTAACTCTAATTATACGAGGCATTTTGGGGAAGAACCCAAAAGTAAATCCATGTGGAACTACTTCTTATAACTAAAGTGGACAATATCATACTAATCGAATAATAAAAAGTTGAACATGAGCTTTAAAAAATCCAGCAATATAAATATATAATAAACAAATGAAATAATTTAGTCAATAATAAAATACAACCAATATATAATAAATTTATTATGTATAGTAAAATTACTATAAGAATTATATTTTCTTAGTTAGTCAGTACTATTTATTTCAAAAATTCAACTCAATTATTTTGTTAACATGAGTAAATTCATTTCACATATATAATAATATATAAGATTCTAACAAACATGTATATGTAGAAATAGTAACAATATAGTTTCATATTATCTATTTTTTCTGTCTTAAAATAGTTTTGGTTATAATGAACCAGCCATTTATTTATATCGTGTAGATCATTAGTTTTTTTTAAATGTGTAAAACCAATTTAATACATGGAACAAATATGTAACTAAGAGAGAAAATAACTTTATTCTAATAGTAATTTAGATTATCTATGTGGCTTATTGGTATAGTTAGACTAAAATAAACATTGAGAGAACTTAAATAACTACAATTTTTATTAATTAGACGAGTTTATAATTTCTAAAACGAAAAGTAGAATACATAGATAAAATTGATGTAAGTTTCAGATACTATTTTAAGTTCTAAGTAAATTAAACATTTTTGATAAAAAAGTAAATTTAAAAGTAAAAATAAATTTGTACTATTAGTTTATTTACTCTTTACTCTAGTACGATATATATGTAAGTTTGTTAATATATACAATTAAGTTTTCGTGTATGAACAATGCTACATCGTAGAAAACATGTTTCATTTTTCTTCACTGTTACAATGCTCCTAGCAAGGAAGTCTGATAGGTCCTAATATTTACCTATTTTAGACCATATTATAGGCTCTTTTAGAGTCTGTTATGTGTGTTTAGGATATGTTTTAAAGTTTTTTTAGGTCCAAGTACGTTTTGAAGCATTGTGATGATTGTGAGACTTTCTGGAGCAAAGAGAGAGAAGATCACATAGCTATTCACATTCAGAAAGTACGAGTCGAAGTCGAGCCTTGACGTCGATCGATGGAGTATCCTTGTTTCCGATCGACGATCAACACCCAGAAGCCTAAACCGAGTTAAAGTCCAAGTTAACACAAATTACAAGATTGCCCCAGGACGAGTCTTACCTAATATATAGTTTATGCCATTGTTTAGGCAGAAGACACTCTATACCAATCAGTTTACAATATTATTTCATACTTATAAGGTTTTAGGGTTCTTTGGGAGAAGATGAAGACTCTTCAGAGATTTGTATTGGAACCCCAAAATTCTTACCTTTACTCTTTATGCATTCTATTAAGTTCATTATGATATTTTGCTTGACATTGTCTGAGTAGTCTTTCTTGTTAGATTTAGGGTTCACTATGGTGTTGATGGATTAGCCAAACAATAGAACTTCTAGGGTGTAATAAATATCCTTCATAAGTATTGTGCTTATTGTCTGTGTTCTAGAATAGCTAACTAGAACTCTGATCTTAAGATAATTAACAATTGCGAGAGTAATATCATTACATGTATAAATCCCATTTAGCTAGGTTGCTAGATATATACGTGAGTTGTTCTAGTAATTTTAATGAACATATCGAATTAGGTCATAATTCTTGATTTATGTGAGCATCGATCGATGCTAGCTCAATAACATCGATCATTGGTCTATTCCGAGTTCTAAACGAGAGTTGTAACATAGACTTATATCATAGATAGATTCACTACTTGATATATTACTGTTTGCATTCAAGTTCTAGGATACAAAAACCTTAGCTTCTATCCTCTATAATCCACTCACTACAAAAAATGTGAGTTTTAATAGCATCGTAGTATAGCGTTTATAACATTCCTGCTATTGTATACCAACATTGGCCTTTATAATAGCGTTTATAAAATTAAAACGCTATATTTGTAATCGCGGGAAAATTAAAGAATTTAGCCGCGTTAATTTGTTAAGTGAAGGGACCTTACCATTGCAGAACAAAAGATAAATGCTATAGTATATGATAAAATAGATTAAATTTTAGTCAACAAATACTCTTAAGTTAAAAACATTCCTTTAAGTATATACTCCCTTCACTTTTTCACCATCTTCTAGACTCGAAAA
>CAJHQP010003889.1:0-61300 GCA_905132765.1 Moricandia arvensis | reverse complement strand
GATATTATAAAAATATTTGCTAAGTATACACCGAGACCGACGATATTTTGGTCTTTTGGGTATTTTTGTCTGATAGACCGGCCATTTGGGAAATTGTAATAGGGCCCATATTAGAAATATGATAAAATACCGGGTTAAATGTCTGAAGAAGTTAAGTACAAGGACTTTTGTGTTATTTATGTAAAGTTTCCAGAGCCGAGACCAGGGCTTTCTATAAAATCCGCCGCTTCAAAAGCAGATCATTCGTCAACCACAAGTTGCGTTTTCTCAGATTCGATCCATACTAATATTTTCGTTTTTATGTTTCTGGTTCTGCAGTTTAGTGCAATAAAGTTCCCAATGATCGAATAACCTTTATATATAGTTTCAGCCTTGTCTGAATACATCAATGTAGAAGAACAATCATTTGTCTGAGGGAACTAGATTCGTCTTTTTGTTTTGTTTTGTTTTGCGTTCGTTTTGAACACGGTTTTTTTTTTTTTTTTGGGGTACCCAGTGATGATTCGAGAAAATCTCTATATCAAGTTTCAGCCTTGTCTGAAATAATAAATGTTGATAAGTTCTTCGATTCTGAGGGGAATACTCATTTGGTGAATATATGATTTGTATCTCGGGACGTATATACATAACAAACATGAGATGGATACGTGTCGGATTCATGTTCTTGAACAAGTGTTTTGAACTGATAATGGTGTTTCAGTTGTTTGTTTATTTTCTTCTTGGGACGGATACTTCTAATTTGTCTCTCGAGACATCTGCGTGAGGTCTCTTTGGAGATATAGAATGTGAGCCCATTAAAGTCACGACCAATATTGTAACATTGTTTTATGCGATAACTAGTTATTATTGAACACTGGTCAAAGATTATCGTTATAATTTAAGATTGACAGCGTCCGGGTCTTCTTTTGTATATGTATTCCTATGTGGTAGTGTTATGTATAATGGTCATGTTCCTTTACACGAATCTGCAATGCAGATTATAGATTGTTATTTATTTTTAATGTCGCTTAACCAACCACAGTTTAAGTCACTGAGAAATGTAGTAATTATAAACTACATATTTTGTGAAGAAATTTAGTAGCTATAAATTACATATTTTGTGAAGAATCTGCTGCAACGAATGCAGTGTGACATGTAAATATGATTCTTAACATAATATAAATTTTTATTTTATTGCACAACAATCTCTCTAGTGAGAACTATCCACTCCGTGGGTTCTAGATTTGTCCTGCAGAGTTAGCACTAATAACCTATATCTCTAGTGATGGTTTTCACGGCAGGTTATTACAATAAAGATTATTTGGTGACAGTTTGTTCTGTGAAAATTTTGTTAAAAATGTGAAGTATTGGATTCGAATAATGGCAAATGCACTAATAACCTATATCTTACATATGAGGGGTTAGGATCGGTGTCATGTGGTTCACAAAGTGGATAGTTTCCACGGGACGAGTTGTTACAAATAACCCTTTATTATCTACTATATGTTAAGCATACAACACAATATATTTACACAAGTTTACAATTGAACTAAGGAAGATGATACGGTTATGGCACCGTTAACTAATATGGCAAATGGCATCAAGATATCGTCATGTTGATGAGCCAAACAGATGGACATTGTTTTTAGCTGGGTTTGTTCGATCTTTGTTATTGGGCCAAAATCATTGGGCTTCGTCTGGTTATGATAATCGTCACCAGTTTGTTGTTCGCTTGAAAAATTCTCCGTTCTTTTGGTGGACGATGAAGAATCCTCTCTCTCTAGAGCATATGTGCTTTAAGATTCGCCAAGATAAACCTCACTAGAACTGTGTCTACAAACTTTGATGAATCATTTTCGTTTAAACTCTCATCATAGAGGTTCAGTGTATTGAGAATTATAATCAAACATGTCGTTTGGTACGAGATTTGGAGTTTAGTGATATTGACAACATGAAATCAAATCTAAATGGTGGGGTTGTGCAACCACCTTAATGGTTTGTTAACTTGTGTTAGGTGTATCCAATACATCTAAAAGATCCTATATCAAATTGTATTACATTCTTAAGAAGCGACTAACTTTTTAGAAGTTAGCTAATGGTCATCAAGATTAAAACTTACTCAAAGCCTAGCTACTTGTCGTCTAATTCTTTGCTCACCAACAAACTACGTACGTCGTCTTGATTTCTTATTAAAGTTGTTAGCATATAAACTATGACTAATCCCTACCAAACTTTAGGGTTTAGCATTTGGACTGTTCTGTTAATAGAATGAACTATAGTCAGTTTTGCAATATCAAGATATTTGATGGGTTATATCCAGTGGCAGACCCATGATTATTTTTGTGGGATTCTATAAATTTTTAAATTAGTCACTTATAAAAGAAAGAGTTAAAAAAAAACATTAGAGAACAGCATTTACTGGTACTTGAAACGGGGATAATACAGTTGGACATAATAACTTTTACCCAATGAAATAGAGTAAATTATTGGCTCAAGCTTGCAGTTTATATTTTCATAATGTAACATGTGTCAGTTGACGCACCTTTGGTTATCTCCATCTCTGTCTAATTTCTGGTTTGAAATTTTTCATATGAAATATCCAAAATACGGGATGTCAAAAACCATTGTCATAAATCATCCAATGCATGCCTACTATGTCATTTGCAAAAGGTAAATACTCAAATTTGTAAGTATTTGATGCAAAAATACTTTAATATTAGTATTCTATCTATAAAAACATTCAATATAACATGATTATTACAACTTATTGGAAAAATATGTTTAAAAACTGTAATTGAATTCTTCAAACACAATATTTTTAATCGAAATAGTCTTTTAAAAACATTGTTTGTTGTCTAAAATTTGTCATGATATATTTATCATTTGGAGTAGATGGATGTTTATTACATGTACAAAATTGAGCAATCTACCAATTCGTGTATGTTTTAGTTAATAACTTTTTGAGAAACTATAATATGACTAAAAGGAAAAAGTGAAAGTGGTCTACTTTTTGTGGGATCACTATAAATTGAAAGTGTGCCCATCTATGTAAAATCTCTGTAAAGAACTGATATTCGGTATATATATTTAAGTAAAACTAACCAAGTCTATAGTTATATAACTATTACTCTTACAAAAGTTGTAACATGAATTTCGAAATAAAAGGCAAAATGAGGAAAGCATGCAAAACAAAAAGAGGGTGAAAAGGAAGGCGGGATTGGCCATTCAAACTAAATAAAGGAAGGAAGAAGCGAGTCAAAGTAAGGCAACGTGGTTACGTGCACCGATTGGTGGGTCAAAGTTAGACCCAAACGAGAGGTGGCTACTTCACTTGCGAGTTGCAACTTAAACGTTATACGAGTTCTTTAAATATGGTCAAGAAAGTGATAGCATGTTGTGTCACTTTACATTTTCTAAAGAAAACTATTCTATAACATTTATTTATTATTCGCTCGCCGAGTATTTGGATATGTAGCATGATCAATCATTTATCAATGTATCATATACCTTTGTTTCTTGAATAGTTTCATATGTCTTTTTAAGACCTATACCAGTTAGTCAATATAATCAGTTTTGCGGATGTAAATGATCTATCTCTAAACATGACATCAATATACAATTTTTCTTATCTATATTATCTCAAAGACTATTTGAACAGCCAAAATAAAAATTGTTATCTTATAAATCCATAGGTAGTCATTTGTTAACTAAGACCATGATTAACCTTAAGAATCCCTTATTATTATTATTTTTTTGTTTGATTTTTTATTAAAAAAATAAAAATAAATCAATCGTCAGTCAACACGTGTCAGTAAGGGCCTTGAACAGTACAAGAACCCAAGCAAAATAGATTTTTAATTAAGGATTTTAAGGGCATGATTAATGCACGTTTTTTATGTTGAATTTCTTAGAAAAAAATTAAGAAATTGTTTTTAGTTTTTTAAAGAAAATTAAAAAACTGTTTCTTATTTAAGGATAACAATTTCTTAAATTTTTTTAAGAAAACTAATAAACAGTTTTTTAACTTTTCCTAATAAACTCAACCTAAAAAACAATTAATCATGATCTAAGAGCTTGATTCTTAACTTTTGGTGGATCCCCTCAGTTAAGAACTCTCTTAAAATACCCTCTTAATCATGCTTTAAGTAGCAAAGTAGAAGTTAAGAAGTTCATTAAATGACTGTTGTATAGTTCTGAAATTGTGACTACAAAATACTTAAGAAGAATATCATAATGTGATATAATCCATCCATAAAGTTGAAGTACACCTTAAAACCAAGATTGAAATGTCTAAAAAGAACAGTCGATACTTGCTCTTCCACCGGTCTAACTCTTCTTTCTCACCCAATTCAATTTATATATTTGTATCATAGAGTTTTACATAATGCCGTCACGCACGTTCAACATGGTCATAGACTCATGTTAATCATTAAACTAATCGCTTCTTAATCACATTTAACACTACAAGTTGGACCAAACATAAGACATCCTTATGTCTAATTATTACAACTTGAATTTTTAAACAAAAGAGGAAACATAATGGTACGTACGTAGCACATGCCCAGTTATTTAACATAGTGGTATACCATGCTAGGTATATATTTATCCTTTACTATAATTTATTATTTGTAAGAAAAAATTCGAAATAAAGAACGTTTTTTTGTAAGCGTTTAAAATTAATTGAAAAACATTAAAAAAATAACCCTGAAATGAAAAATATACTCTATTAGGGAAAGTTGAATATGAAATATATAAGAATAACATGTTTTATAAACTAAATAAATGTAAAGGAACTTAAATAGTATTTTATATTTTAATCATTTTGTATGTATATAATCTCTGTATTATCCCACAATGTAAAATAGTGTATAAATATACAAAGCAAAACTTCGTCTCATTTGTTCACACTGAAACTACAAAGTTTCTCTCTCTCTCTCTCTCCTCCGCATCAACGTCCTTCACAACCAAATTTTCATAACACAGAAGAGAAGAGTTCTCGTTTCCTTGTTAATTACCAAATGGGTCATGATAATATCGCGAAGCTCGCGAGTCTACTCGTAAAGCTACACAGAGCTCCATCGGGTTGGCTCTGTCTCCATCCCCGACCGAACCGATCCATCACCGACCGCCGCGGAGAACGAGGAAACCAACAAAGGATCAAGCTGGTAAGATCAGACGGTTCTTTAGAAGTCTACGACCGTCCCGTAACGGTCTCAGAGCTCACAAGAGACTTCCCAAAGCACAAAATCTGCAGATCAGACTCGTTATACATCGGACAGAGGACCCCAGTTCTGTCTGAAACCGACACGCTCAAGCTCGGACTCAACTACTTTCTCCTTCCCTCTGATTTCTTTATGAACAGCCTCTCGTTCTTGACCATCGCCGCCTTGAAATCTTCTCAGAACGGAGTCGGGTTGGTGAGAAAACCGGCGGGGACTCAGCAGCAGCCGTTTCATATACAAAAGGGAGGAACAGGAGAGAAGCTGAGGATTCGTGTGTCGGAAGAGTTCATGTCGGAGTTGATGATGGAAGGTAGAAAGAACAGAGAGCAAGACAAGGAAGATGGAGAAGGGAGAGTTTGCACGACGGTGAAGTTGAAGAAAGAGTATGTTCAGTTGGTTAGTCTGAGGAAATGGAAGCCGAAGCTAGAGACGATTACAGAGACGAAGGCGACGGTGGAGAAGAAGAAGAGGAGAAGGAAGTTTCCTGTTATGAAGAAGAGAACGTGTAAAGATTCTTCTCAAACTGATAATTCATGTGTGAAGCGTAAGCTTCCTTCTAAATTCAAGTCTAAAACTAAGAAAGCTATTATGAGAAAATTAGCTTAGTTTTTTTTTTTTTTTTAGAGAAATTAGCAGATTGTGTGTTGATACATAGAAAAAAATTGTTTGAAATTATGTAAAGAATTTGAGAAAAAAAAATATTAACCAAAGGATACAAATTGTTTCATAATTGTTGGATTTTGCAGTTTTTGTGATAATTGAATCAACTAATCAATTTCTAAACAATCTTACCAAAAAAAAAGTTTCTATACAATTTGTTTGTAACTAACTACTAATTGTCATTGAAGGCCAAAATTTTTTTTTAAGAAGTTTTTTGTAGTCTTTGTTTTTGCATGACTATTGTGCCAAATTGTTTTTTTAGATTTTTTTTTTTGCACAAATGTTAGTAATGTTGAAGAGCCATTCAAATAATCAACTTTGAATGTCCACTGGATAAACTTTCTGCATTCTGTTTTGTCAGACAGTAAAAGAAGAAGTTTTCTTTTTCTTTCTATTTTGGCAACTTGGGTTATTAAATTTTTGTTGTATTGCAAATATATTAACAGAAGGTATAAGTTTTTAATAAGTTTATATTTTGTTATGTAAAACAATTGTTTTTATAAGATGCATTTTTTGAAAAAAAAGAATCCTTTTGAAAACAAAAGAATCTCTATTTTTATTTGGAATTTGGTGGCTTTTGGCACACATAATTTGATTAGTTTAAAATCTTAATGTGTAAAAGTATTTTTTTCTTCTCAGTTTATTATATAGAAACAAAGTTTCAGAGAGATTTGTGGCCGAGTTAGACCTTGGAATATACAGAATATCATGAAAATAACTCCCAGGAATGAAAAACTAAAATAGTTATATATCTTACGTAATCCATAAGATGAAAGATCTAATACATTATGAAGAGAAATGGAGAAAGTTAAGGAGAGAAAAAAAAAAAGCAAAACAGGAAAAAAGCGTGGTCATAGTTACTATTTGTGAACAAACTTTGAATGAGAAATATGGGGAAAAGGAAGAGATGGATAGAGAGAAGCACGAGGAGTTTTGTGTCAGTCTCGTTTTCTGATTTCGTGAAGAAAAAAGTGTGAAAAAGAGACAAAAGAGGAGTCAAAGAAAGTCACCCAACAAAGGCAATCTCTATTTTCTCTTAGCTAATAATAGTATAATAGTGGTAATGTAATGTAGCCTTCAAGTTTGCAACGATGACATCCCTAACATGTTCAAATAGTATTATTCATTAAGTATACTGTATTAAAAATATATATCAAGATATGAATAAGATATACCACCGATTTTATTCTGGAATGTGTGAAGAAGAAGAAGAAGAAGAGATGGGGGAGGATTGAGATGCATTGACTCCATGATTATGCCTATCTTCATGGAGACTTTTCTTTCTTTTTCTTTGGAATTCTAAAAATTATCGTCTCCGTTAATATAACACTCATTACATACGTTATATTTCTTTGGGTAATGATATGCTTTTATTCATTGCAAACCATAAAGTTTGTTGCAAAGTGATACTGAAACGCTACCGAGGAACTTTTCTCTAGCTAATAATAGCGAGATTCTTTCTTTATCCCAAGTAAACTTTCGCAAAGTTTTACTATTTTTACTGTTTGTTTGTTAAGTATTTTATAAATTACAAAGTGTTACTAGCCTAATGATAATTGAGGATAGATGGTTTCTTTATCTAGTTTTCAAATTATTTTGGTACACAGTCTTACTTGTAGATCATATTCAAAACCTATTGAAAATTAGGAACCTAAAAACCAATCTTAGAGCATTTTCAAAAACAATTTTATAAATTCAAATATAAAGTTTCATGTACTATAAAAGCAACTTCAAAAATAAAATTTGATATTTAAAGCTCTACGGTTCAAACTTCATATTAAAAATTTATATTTTAAGTTCTTTCAGTTATTTATCTCTTAAATAATATTTTAACTTTTATAGTTATCCATTTAGTATTAATAATTTTGTATCTTATACAAAATACAATATATATATATATATATATATATTTATTTATTATTTTATTTTTTTATCATCAAAAAATATATTAACACTAAAGAAAAATATTATACAAAACAACATTACAATGAACAATTACGTATTTTATTTAAAATTTGTTACTTTGAAATGCATTAATTGATCTGTATGGAAACATTATATTGTAATGACTAATTTAATATTCTATGTAGTTTTCTATTATAATGTAATATTGTATTAATAAATACTATTGTTAATAATATTTATATTCTATGTTCTATTGGTCTACAATTTTTTTTATTAATTTTATAATAACAAGGAATATATTTTTATAACAATAAGGATTCTAATGTAAAATGCAAAATTGCTAAAGTTAAGTTTGAACTTATTCTTTCTAAATACAAATTTAAATCTCAAATTTTATAAAATTATCTAACTTGAAAAAATAAGTTGTTTTAGGAGATACTCTTATAATATATATATATATATATATTGAAAACTATCTTCGAGATTTGATGTTTGTTCCTTATATGTTAACAAACAAAATAGTATGTCAGACCCTTTATCTACGTAGGTCACCACAGCCAGTTGACAGGAGAAAACTTAAATCGTGTAATATAGGTTGCAAAATATCAGTATAATATGGACATGATTTATAATTTTCTCAGTTTCTGGCTTGATTCTGTTTAGTTATCTATGGCCTATGGGAGAGTGGTTTGAATCTCGACATACAAAATATACTCTTGCCATTTTAGTAGGCCTTAATATGGGTTTAGATAATGGGCCTAGTGATTCTTTTCTCTCATACTTCAGTTGACTTTCCATATTTAAGAATACGATATAAAAGCGGTGAAGCAATTGTTAATGGTGATGGCGATGGAACTCGATTCCGCAGTCCTCAAGAAGCCCGTCTTCCTCACCAAATCTCACCGTGAATAATCAGCCCTATTAGAGCATCCACAATGGTATTATCCATTGTGGATCCTTAACTATTCACTTTTTTTTTTCTTTTCAAATTATTAAAAAAAAAAAAGGATATTTCAACCAATCGAGGATCGCCACGTGTCGCAAACAATGTAAGGATCAATCCTTATTTAGAGATTTTAAAGATCGAATCCTTAACTTTTAGTGGGATCCATCGATTATTTAATTATTTTTTCTCTAAGGATTCCCCTTAAAGACTCCCTATTGTGGGTGCTCTAAAAACGCCACCAAGAAGAGATCGCGAATCATCTACATTGCGTTGCCATGGATGAGTGAAGAGGATCAAAACTCAAAAGGAAGGTCATTTCGCTCTAATTTTGGGTACTACACGAGAGCTTTGACTACACATTGAAGACTGCTTGACATGTCTGGTAGGTGGGCAGTGTATTAAGAAACAAAGGTTGATCTTATCACAAGGATGGGAGATTGTGGTCGCCACGCTTGGTCAAACATGTACAACATTTTACGTGTTATAGTATTTTACAGATTTATAAAATATAATATTTATTTTGTTTATAAAAAGAGTAGATTAATTTGACTAATGAAAACCAATAAAAATTGATCATTTAAATAAAAAGTAACTGAAACAAGTTAGAAACGTATGACTAAATTGTTTTTTTGGTCAAATAATAAATAGTTGTCAAACAAAAAGTGTATGAATAAATGGTATTTCGTAAACATATATATATATATATATATATATATATACAAATAATATTTTAATCAGTACAATACACGTCAAATAGTTTCATATGAAATAAAAGAGAGAGATGAAAAAAAAAGAGAAAAAAAAACCGCGCGCATGAAATTAATGGAGAAAAACCTGCGCAATCCAACTGTAGTGATTAAAATGTGGTAATTTTGATATTTTTGTCGGCCAACAAACAGATATTGTTAGTAATTTCCATCAGTAGCTAGCTAACCAATGTATAGGGTAAATAGACTTTTCTTCACCTGCTTGTCACCAGCTTGTGTGTTTGGCTACTTCTCCTTACTGGATCAGTACTGGGCCTGTTCTTCTCATGGCCTCTCTTCATGCTTGATGGACTTCCATTCCTTACAAGGATTGGGCTTCACTTCTCCATAAGCATATTGGGCTGCTGGATCTTCTTTAATCTGATAGGTGGGCTGGTCTTCTTCTTGGTTCATCATGCTATTGGATTCTTCTTCTTGGGAACCTTGTGTAGACAACCTGATTGGGCTACACTGAAATCTTTCCTCACACCAATCTGTACAAAGTGATGTGTGTTTGCTTTTCTCATGCACCTTCTTCATCCTTCTTTTTCTCTGGAGCATGAGTGATTTCCACACTCAAATGGATCCCTGAAGGTCTCCATTTTCGTCCTCACTTTGCTCCATAAAGTGATGATAGCTTTGTTGCCCCAAAGCTCTCCTTCACACTCATACTAGGCGCTCTCCATTCCACACCTTCACTTATGTGAAATGCTTACCTTTTTAATGAAAACTGAGGCCATTTATCCGGTAACTCATCATATGTATGAACTCAATCTATAAAAATGAGAACAATATTGATATTTAGCAACACGCACCAATATGGACTACCATGACATTTCATTAAGAGCATCATTATCCCTGACTTTTAGCCAGTGTTCTTAGCGTGGGGCCCACTGTTTTTTTTAAGAATTCAGCTCTTAAAATTCTTCTGCAAGAGCCAGTTCTTAAGAAGTTCTTGCACTGTTCGCAGGTCCCACTGACATGTGGCGGCCCGCAATTGGTTCTTCCTTTTTTTTTTTTAAAAAACAGACCAAAAAAAAAAAAAACTAAAAAGCCTTTAAGGGTTCTTAGAGATAATGATGCTCTAACTAGCGTGGTACCTGAAAAAGGTGTCAAGTGAAATAGAAATCGCATACCAACAACAAAATATAAATAGTAGTTGGTTTTCAGTTAAAATAGCGTGATATCGATATCTGATAAAATAAACCACACTGATTCTTTGAAGAGTAGCTCAAAATCGTAAAACCATTTAAAACATTGAAGGTGTGAATGTAATCATTAAAGTTGAAAGTTAAGGTTAGTTAGTGCATGTTCTATGCAAAACATTTCTCAAAAGTTGCAAGTTCAAAATGCGTATATAGATTGGAACTACTTTCTGTAGTCATTACCATCACCGCCACAGTTAGATAAAGTTATCGACCGAAATAGAAAGAGACTTTGAAGCACATTTTCCTCGCAGTCACAAACTAACGAGGATTAACAAGCGATAAAGAAAATCTTACATTTCATTAGCCACAATAACAAAAAAAAACATTCACTGAATTTTCACAAAAACATAAAACTCTACAAGGGTTAGATGAAGACTTGATATCTTCAGTCCAATCCATTATAGAGGCAAGAAGGATTGTGAAAAACAAAAGAGGATTAAATATCAACGAAAAAAACGTCACAAACTTAGTCAGCTCGCTATTATTGGTAGAAGAATGTGGAGGATGAAGAGTCAAACCCTTCTGTTCCATTCTCACCAATATTATTTTGATCCACAAAGCCATCAAGTTCAAAGGAAAACGTATCCATGCTAGCATGCGCCATATTCCAATAGCTATCGGTCTCTGGAATCATAAGTTCAGCTCCAAAACAAGTACTTGGAGGAAGAGGTGGAAGCTCATGATCACAATGCTCATCATTAGTGTTTACAGATTGATAATCACATGCAGACTCCTGTGGCCACCCATTGTATGTAAACTCATTAGAGTTTTGGTTGTTGGTAGGAGCTTCTAGCTGACATGGAGGGTTGAATAACTCGGAAATGAAACGTTGGGATTCATCAGGAGAGATGAAGGAAGTTACTGAGGAGCCACGAGGCATATCATAGTAGACAAAGTTGGTCCGAGCAGTCAAGCCTCTTATGGACCGTGCGGCTCTATCATAGGCCAATGCAGCTTCCTCGGCTGTGTCGAAAGTACCTAGCCAATACCTCTCTTTTGTAGTAGGGTTTCTTATTTCAGCTGCATATCTTCCCCATGGCCTCCGTCTCACTCCTACGTACTTGATTTCTTCAATAAGTTGATGTGTTTGCTGCTGTGGTTGTTGCTGCTTTTGCCTATAACTCTTTTTTGATCTAGAGGAAGAACCCGCATTTGAATTACCATTGAAATTCATATTTTAGTAGTATACTTTTAAGAATGTGAAATGAAGGGAGATTATGATATGATTTGAAGTGATGGATTTGGTTATGTGGAGCAATGTAAATGTGTGTTTAAATAGATGAGGTTACGTTTACAATGTGGAACCTCTAGCTTTTTATTGTGAAGGTTCCTTTGGGGGAAATTTTTAAGATACAAAAAAACTGGGTCACATGGAAATGTGCAAAATCAGATGATCATCACCATCTAATCATATGATTGAAAGTGAAATGAGTTTGTGGCTTTTAGGACTGGCCCATGTAAATCATGTAAGATTATGAGCCAATCTGCAGTGGTGATCTCTTTTTTGTTTTTTTTAATCTTTTTTTTCATTCTTTTCTTTCTTTTTCTCTTATATTTTTTGCCTTTACGCATGCTATTATTTTTTAGGAACGTGAGATTCTTTCTGACTACTGATGATCACTTGTAGTTGCACCATGTTTTGGTTTTCAGCTATGAACTTTGATGATAAACCTTTTCCAATCAACTTACAGTCTGAAAGTTCGCTAACTATCATCATCCTAGATCATTTTATTATCTTTTTAGGTTCGCTTGTTTATCTTTGTCCATTATTGTGCAACTATAGCATTTGATTTCTACATGCATGTCACTTGCACTAAGAATGTTTTCCTACCAAATATGCATACATGTAAAACCATTTTGCCATCAATAACCACCACCGTTCAAAAAATCAGTAAGCCGTAACTAAACGCTTTATATATGACTAGTGCATCTAGAATATCCAAAGTTTATGCATTAAAGAATTAAATATTTATTTATTATATATCTTATATTTATATTACGTATTTTTAAAAGTATGGGTTTAATTAGAAAATCATTTTGATGAATATAAAAAATGAATATATTAATATAAGAAATCAAACAAACTTGTAAACTTTCACTAAAGACAAAATTAGAGAGGAAAATATCATCGTTTGTTTATAGACAAAGTTATGGTGAAGACAATATAATCGAACTAGTCATAATCCACTTTTATATTATTTGATTTAACCAGTTTAGAATAATTTAGATCAATTTAAACTAATTTCTATTGATTTAAACTAATCTAAAATGATTTAAACTGAATTGTTTTATATAAATCAAACTTTTTAAAAAACTTTGTCTCGGTTAGGAGCGATTTGCCGGCTAGGCACTGTCTAAACCATATGTTAAAACATTGATAACCACCCTAGGCATCCAAGCGATGGTCAACAACGTAAACTGATTTTTTTTTCTGGTTGCGTGTTTGTATTTTATTTACTTGATTATATTGATTCAATAAAATGCGCTTTAACATATGTTAATTTCATCTAATTAATTAAAATGAAAGTTAGAGTTTAAGATTTAAATCTATAGTTTAGTCCTAATAGATTCTTCTATGATAAACCAGACATCCACATAAAGTACTAAGGTAAGTAAAATGAATTTAAATCTAAAGAACAAAAATAATTACAATCCTTTCGCTTGCTGTTTTATAAATTTATCATCTATTTATTCGATTATAACAAAACTATATATGAACTTCCTTAATTAACTTTTGTGTATTCACATTAAAAAACGTTTGTTTATTCATTTGTTTTTCAAGTAATAGATTGATTTCCTTAATGTTTGTACCACTTGATCTAATGATGGGATAATCACATGCTTTACAATACTCATGATTGCAAGCCCTGCAGTCTCTCGGTTCCAAATGATTATTTATTTTCATATATTTTCATCATGAGTTATTTGATATTTAATTATTTACCTGAGTTCACGAGGACTAAAACTAAAGCAAATTTATATCAATTATTGTAGGAACTTTGCTATATAAAACTATTTGTTCTTGTTTTCTTAATTGTATTTTGTGGCGTTTTCATATGACTATCTTTTATGATTAGTAGCATGAACTTGAACATGCTCTTTATCCACGAAAGAAAGTAAACTACACAGATGCATCGTATGAAATTATCGTCTATTATCATTTCGTTTCTACGTACGATCGAATCGAATTTACAACATAGAAGAGTTTATGAGTGTTACTGAATGTCAACAATAATAAGCTTAGTACATTTACTAAACGAATATGTGCGTATGTTTAATCATATCCCTCTTAATCTTGTTCTTCTTTTGTGTTGTAAACTTTATGTTTGTTCCACATTTGAGCAAAGAAAACCCTTTAAAAATGCATATGTTTATGCGTAAAAATCAAGTTTGGTTTTGGGTTACAAACGTAGCAAAATCAAGCCAAACACAATGGTTCAATTTAATTACGTGTAGGTTTGGTTATGCTTCAGTTGATTGTGAAATCTAAATGTCATTAATTATTGTTGGCTTAAGTGAAAGACAAAGGATGTGGACTGCTCTGCTGTGTCCTTACATATCTTATATGTTATTCATTATGTACTGCTACCTTCTTGGTTTTTAAAGTACTCGTTGTCATATCAAATACCAAATTGTAAAGTTAAATATTTACAAATACAAAACAAGCAATAAGGACAAAAAAAGTTAATGATCCAGTTTGACATGATCAGTTACTTCTTTTCTTCTACTAAAGATAAATAAAGTAGTGAAGAAACTATATATTATTTAAGTTTTGATTAAAAATGATAATTAGACCTTAAGAAAAGAAGTCCAAACCTACATAAAATATGTATTGTTGTAACATTACAATATTCTCATATTGAGACTTATTCTTTTTCTTTATAATAGACAAAAGTATTTCATTTACAAAAAAAATTCATGTTTTCTCAAATAGAGTAAACAAAACAAATTCCTATACCCCCATATAGTACAATATTATTTATTAAGTATTTTTCAAAAACTTCAAAATCTATACTAATAAAAAGGAGAGCGTCCACATCAGCATTGAAATCCTCTTTAAAAAGAAGCCACGTGGCATAAAATATAGTTTTACATTTTAAACATACAACATAAAAAATGGAAAAACTACATTAAACATATGTAAGATTATCATTTTTCACTAAAAAAATACGGTTTATCTCCATAATGTAACATTACCATTTTATAAAAAAAACAAAAAAAATTATATATAATTTAGAAAATAATAAATAATAAGTAAACATACAACAAAAAAATGGAAATACCACATTAAAAATTATAGTTTTACACAATATAAGAAAAAAATAAATAATAGATAAATAATGTAAATATATAACATACGAATTATATATATAATAAGGAAATATATAATATAAAAATTAATATAAACTAATAAGTAAATACACAATTTTTAAGAATGTAAAAGTTTCATTAAGGATCAAATATCTATCTTAAAATATACAATATATATATTAAGTAAATATATAATATAAGTAAATACACAATTTAAAAAATGGAAAAAGTACATTAATATTTAAACATCTATCTTAAAATGTAAAATATAGATATTATGTAAATAGAAAGTATAAGAAATAGAAATACACATTTAAAAAAATGAAAAAACTACAGTAAGATTTAAACATCTATCTTAATATGTACATCTATCTTAAAAAGTAAAATATAGATATTAAGTAAATAGAAAGTATAAGAATTGGGAATACATAATGTAAGGAAAAATAAATAATAATTAAATAATGTAAATATATAATACACGAATTATATATATAATAATAAGTAAATACACAATTTAAAAAAAATGGAAAAAGTACATGAAGCATTAAACATCTATCTTAAAATGTAAAATATAGATAATAAATAAA
Source organism: Moricandia arvensis (assembly GCA_905132765.1). Classification (NCBI taxonomy): domain Eukaryota; kingdom Viridiplantae; phylum Streptophyta; class Magnoliopsida; order Brassicales; family Brassicaceae; genus Moricandia; species Moricandia arvensis. The sequence continues at coordinate 45,736 of CAJHQP010003889.1, read as the reverse complement.
TATATAATATGAGTAAATAAACATTTTTTTAAAAAAATAAAAAAGTACATTAAGATTTATACATCTATCTTAAAATGTAAAATATTGATATTAAGTAAATAGAAAGTATAAGAAATAAAAATACACAATAAAAAAATGGAGAAAATTGCATTATTTAAACATCTATCTTAAAATGTAAAATATAGATATTAAGTAAATAGAAAGTAGAAGAAATGAAAATACACAATATAAAGAAAAATAAATAAAAAATAAACAAAAAATAAACAAAAAAATTAAAAAATGAAAATATTATATTAAACATTAATACAAATTTTAAAATGTAAATACATATATTTATATACGCAAATAATAGTAATAATTAAACACATATTTTTAAAAATGGAAAAATTAGATTAATATTTAAACATCTATCTTAAATGTAAAATATAGATATTAAGTAAATAGAAAGTATAAGGAATGGAAATACGCTATTTTATATAAGAAAGTCTAAAAATGAAAATACACAATATATGTAAAAATTTTAAATTGTAAATAATAGATTAAATATTTATATTAAAATGTTAAAATAAATAAATAAGTAATAAATGACATAAAAATAGAAATACCAAATTAAACAAAAAAAATGTATAATTTTACATTAAAGAAGTCCCGATAAACCCCATTATTCCATCAACATCAACCTCATACCTATTAAAAAAAACTAAGAACTCTAGAAAAAAATGGCTCCACCAACAACTCTTGCCATCCCGAAAGCCTTTGATGACCTTAAAAGAGATTTTTGTAACAATGAACTTTTTGTTAGGTTGATTCATTGCTGGAAAGCTTGCAACTTCATAAAGGAAAACCTACTCATAGACTCAAAGGTATTCTTACAAATTTAAATTAATTTAATCCATAATTTTGTTCTTAATATTCATACTAACTCTTGCATGATCAAACCATTACAATCAACAATCATTCAAGCGTTTATCCCAAAACACTTTCTTTCCCGTCACATCAGGTATTGGTTCATGTTGGTTTAGTATTGTTCTTGGTTTATTAGACGATTTATGATGGTTCTATTGTAAATGTAATTTAAGTTTGTTTATCATATATTATTCTTAAAATAACTTAAATTGACTAATAGTAATATTATGCTAAAAATAATTCTTAGAGAGTTTTCAATCAAAGAACATTATAGGTTAATCTATTAAATTTGTTTATTATTTAAAACTAATTTTTTAAAAAAACTTAGTGAGTTATAAATATCAATGAAGGAGTTGGTGAATATAACATGAAGACAAAAATATAAATATTTAATTTTCAAGATAATAAAGTCAGATTTTTATTCAGTTATTCGATATATAATATCTTAAATTAGTTTTTAAACATTATACATAATTTTTATATATATATATATATTAATCTTCCAGACTTAAACTATTATATTATATATGAATAATTTTGTTAAATAAAAATAATTTAAAGATTTTTAAAATAAAAACAACAAATGGTTATTTACATATAATTATTGTAATATATATTATACTATCATTTAACAAGTATTATATACGTTTTGATATATCATTATTTTCTATTTTTAGAAGGCAAGAAATTGTTAAATATCAATATCATCTAGGTTAATTATACGAAAAACACAAATTCAAACATCACAAAACATATTAACATAAACATTACAATACAATAATTTTAATATAAAAATACAATTAAAAATACATTATTCAAAATAATAGTTATATACTTAACATTTGAAAATTAATGAAGTTTCGCGCGTAGCGCGGATTAACCCCTAGTACTAACAAATTATTCACAATTATTAATAAAAAGAAAGTAACACAACGGGACGGATTTGCACGTAATAATTATTGGGTAAGTACTCCAAGTAACAAAATATTCATTTTCGATTAATCAAACATAAGTCACTTTCATTTTTTGTCAAGATAAATCAAATATCAAATATATCTAAAATGACAAAATTGGCTTGCGCCCTAGTCATGATTCCTATTTCACCATCTTCCTAATCATTGTTCGTTATATCTTTCTGAATATTTGTATGGGTTTTATTGGCTATCTTTCTTAATCCTTTGAGATGGACCAGCCATGTCAAACTTTTAAAACTCTAAGTCAAAGGCGGCAAAATTGTTACCAAACATTTCCATCAACTTCAGTAGTCAACGAATTTGCTAGAAGAGGGATTGAAAGCCACGGGAAACCCAAATACTGGAGTGATTTTGGCGTTGAGAAACATAGTCTTAAAATTGGTCAGTACTTCATCGACAATATGAATATATGGTTCTACCTCACATGGATAAATTACTTATTTCCATAATAATAATAATTTTACATAATAATTCGTGCTTATTCTATTTGCACACATTTTAAATATATAAACTTACACACCGTCATTTTTAAAGACAAACCCCAAAACCACATAGACAGATATTTAACTTGATTTTAATAGTTTAAAACCTAAATCAATACCAAAACAGTTGATATCAAACCAAAAAAAAAACATACCCAATCTAATGTCCAAATAGAACTTAACCCAACATTTTACTAAAGAGTTGAGTCAAGTACTATTTGGATATTAGGTTGGGTCGGTTTTAATTTTATACCGATACCAACTGGTTTGATATTGGTTTAACTAGTTTGATATTGGTTTAGATTCTAACCATTAAAACCAAACTAAACTTTTGTCATGGTTTCGGGTTTCGATCTTTGAAAAATAAAATTAAATAAGTTGATATATTTAAAATGTGTGCAGTTAAGATGAGCATGGACAATTGTATGAAATCATTACTATATAATAGTCATGGTGTGGAAATTAGTTGTTTACCCTCTACACATTAAAAAAGAAGTGAACTGCACCTTGAGAAACAAGCACACTGCTCGAAGTATCATAGTAAACTCTAACATGAATATCCTATGGAGTAAAAGCCAAGAAGATCCACACGATACAATCAAGGTTAGCATTAAGTGTTTTAATAGGTTTAGTGACTTGTTAAAGAAACAAGTTTAGTGACTATTCCCGTCATGTCCTGACTCCTGACCACATCTTTCCCTACATCAGTAACAGCAATCAATCAGGGCAGGGACAAGTGAGCAACCGGCAACTTAAGCCTTTGGTTCTTGACAAAGAAAGGCATCACGATCAATTTGGCATTATTGTCCACATCTCTCATAGACACTATTGATTTTTTTCTTCTTCTCCACACCCACAACTCTCTGCCAAGAAGCATGATCTAATCCAACTTACATCATAACCTTAACCTTACCTCTTTTTCGGATCTGACAATGGAGTACTAGAGAGCATTGGTTCTTCTAAACATGTGATTATACTCATAATCCAAATAAAAATTTTACTGTTTTCTAACAAATCGGCAGACAAAAAAATATTATTTACAATATCGGTAAATTTATCGTAACTAAAATGATATGTTTATTTATTTTGGTTCATATTACTTTTATCTGTGTAATTTTTTTTTTTAATAATATGATTTTATTAATAAAATAAAAGGAGTAAAAAATACATATGCAACTGGTTTAGTAATTCGAAACGATTAAATCCTTCTAATAAAAAAAGAAAGCTATAAAACTGTAAAATTTGCATTTTGCTCATGCTTTCTTTTTAGATAATATATGGGAAAACGGTCATAACTTACCTGAACTATAACGTTATGTTCAATATGTATCCAGTTTATTGGACAGTGTAAAAACTTACTCCACATTTTATAGAATTCATATTTCATATATAATCTATGTTCATATAAAATTCATATTCGTTTTATGCAAATAGATTGGTATTTTCTTACCTCGAGGAAAAATAATCATTTAACTGAATATTTAAGATATTCATTGTAGATACTAATTTGACATCTTCGAATCAGAATTTTTTGAAAAAATGTTAGAAATACTATAAATTAAGTACAATTTTCAAAAATACCATCAATAAAAAAATATACTAATATTTAGATTTAAGTTTTAGTGATAATTTTTTAGTGTTTAGTATTAAAGAGTTGGGGTTGGATTTATAAATACTCTATAAATATTAAAAAAATAATTTAATATTATTTTATCACAAAATTTAGGGTATTTTTGAAAATAATCATTTGATAATGGTAAATTTTAAAAATAGTATCAAACTTGTGGTAGAATTGAAATATTTTTTTAATTGTTTTGGTTTTCAAAATTTTCAAATATCCATTCAGTTGGATTTAGATTCAAATAATAAATGATGTCCGATATACCGCTCTGCAAATTGATTTCTATATTTTACAGCTTGGATCATGTACAAATTTGAGTTCTTTCACTTAGAGTTGGGCTGGACTTTTAGATTCAGCTACAGACGACATCTATACGGTCTGTCAAGTTTTGCTCATAGCGATGAAACGATTATTAACCACAGATATTTCGGTCCAGAACAACTGAAACCACGTCACTGTAGAAAACGGCATCGTTTTGAGTCATCTGATGAATCCGCGCACTCGCTACGACAGAACACAGAAGTGAGTTCTGTCTGATTCTTTACTCAAATTCGTGACTATGGCCTCCTCGCGTTTGTTATCGGCGACACTCATCACACCGCCGGCTAATCTCAACAAATCATCGTCAGCTCTAACGGCGAGAGTTGGATTGAGAAAGGGAAGGGTTTGTATCAGGGCAGTGAGCAACAGCTCTCAAGGAGGATCCGTCGACGGAACCGTGTACAAAGGTGTTTACGGTCCCTGGACCGTCGAGCAGTCTGATGTCAAAGAGGTGCGTCGAGTTCTACATGGGTTCCTCAAAAGTTAAGATATTTGATAATTGGAACATGCAAGTCGAATCCTTTATGCTAGTTTCAAGGCCAATCTGTTCATGTAACTCAGGAAAGATAGGGTTTTTATTACATTTATGTTGTTTCAACTTTGAAGTTAAGCCTGTTTCTCGTCAGGTTATTTTATACAGATCAGGACTTGTAACTGCTGCTGCTTCCTTTGTAGCCGCTTCTTCTGCAGCCTTTTTACCAGAGAACTCGTGGTTGAGTGAAATAATCAAGCAGAACAGTGATCTGTTCTACCTTGTTGGTGCTGGTGGTCTGGGGCTATCTTTGTTTCTTATTCATATATATGTAACGGAGATCAAGAGGACTCTTCAGGCTTTATGGGCACTTGGTGTTGTTGGTTCTTTAGCCACTTACACCGCTCTTGCTAGACCAGCCAGTGATAGCTTGGTTCATTTTGTCGTTGATCATCCAACTGCTGTTTGGTTTGTTGGTCCTCTTTTCGCTTCCCTCACAGGACTCGTTTTCAAAGAAGGTAAGTTGAGGAGAATGTGGTTTGGTGATGTATTTGTAGACATACTAATGTTCTTGATTTGCTTATTTTTGTTTTGTCTGCAGGACTCTGTTATGGTAAGCTAGAAGCTGGCCTTCTTACGTTCATCATACCCTCAGTACTTCTCGGGCATTTGGTAAAGTATCTTCTTGCTTTAGCTACCTTAGTATCACATCCTTGAATCTTTGGTTAGGTTGATATGCTGAGACTAAGTAATGAGTGATGAATTTGCAGAGTGGTCTGATGAATGATGAGGCAAAACTGGTGTTGCTAGGAACATGGATGGCACTCTTTGTAGTATTTGCTGGAAGAAAATTCACTCAGCCTATTAAGGTACAATTGTTGTTCACTGAAGATAGCTTTAAAAGAGGTCTTGATGATCTCCTTCAAGTATCAAAATGCTATAACACTAATCATATATGTGGTCTGGTTTGTTGGATGTTGAAGGATGATATTGGGGATAAATCTGTTTTCATGTTCATGGCTCTCCCAGAAGATGAGAAGAAGGCTGTAGTTGCAAAACTCGAGCTAGATAAGTCTGGGTAAGACTCTGAATGTTTAAAGTATATTCAAGAACAGGTAAATATCATGTACCCGTAGGTTTTATATACCAGTGAGGAGAGACGCTGCCATAAACAGTTTGTACATCTTTATCGCATATGATAAATGATAATGAAAAATGCTCTCAAAATCTGTTCGGTTTTTCAAAAACAACTTTATTGTAAGGTTCTGCAAAACTTCGAATTTAAGGTTTAATGTGTTTCTCTAGGGAGTAAAACTTTATACTAAACCTTAAATATTTTCAGTTTTATAATTTAGTCATTACTATAGACTAAATTAGTTAAAATCATCTATAACAAAATATTCTTTATGAATGTATTCATTCTGAAAAAAGAATCATATAAAGTATTCACTAACAACTACGACTTTTCGATTGAGCCAAAATTTATATGAATAATGTAAAATTTTACATAAATTTAGTATTATTTTAATTTTTTAACTTTATATATGATAGTACAATTTTAAAATATACTTATAATTTTATGGAATATGAAATTGTTAGGATTGAAATGATAAACGAAAAAAAAATGATACATTATTTTGGAAAAATATGTGTAAAGATTTAAAAAGTAAAGAACCTCACAAATATTGTTTTGAATAGTGAAACCTATAAGAGTTCCTTTGTTTAAAATTTTAAAACTTACATAAGAGTCCCATAGTTAAAAAAAATTTGAGGTTGTCTTTGGAGTACAAAAAAAAATTGTATATGAAGTTATAACGTTGTTTTGGATATGTTAGAACAGCCACTGAACTCTTATTTCGGCCTTCATTCTAGCAACTAAGATCTTAATTTATTTATTTTTCGATCAACATAAGATCGATCATCCCTTAGTTCTTTCGTTGTTGTTGAGATATTGTCAATCTGCCCATGGGCCTGTTGTGATGGGCCGGCCAACCTGGCCCGCTCATTTTGACCCGGCCCCGATTAGTCTGGTCCTTATTTAGCCTTGATTTTGAGGATATGGTATTGTCTCCCCCCGGACACCCATCGGCCTGTGGCTTTCTCTAACATTACGAAGAAAGAAATGTGTTTCTCATAAAATCTCTCATCAATCAAATAAACAAAATAATTTGTAAAAAAAGAAAAAAAAAATGGAGAGTTTATCATTGAGAAATTCTCAGTAAATTATAAACGCATTTTACATGTATCATCCAACTGATCTAGCTGTCTTTTCAATTAAAAAAAATCAGTGAGTCCAATCCTGATCTTACAGAACATAACATGGTCCAGCCTAGCCATCCAGTCTAGAACCGCACCAGGCTCTCCGTGGGCTTTCAACAGCAACATCCTTACATTTTCACTGCCGTAGTTAGATGGCCATGCTTTGGAGGAAGAGGACCAAGGTCGAGACTTATCTCAGTTAAGCCGCAGGATTCTGCAATAAAACGAATATACATCTCGTTACTTTGGTTAGTCCAAACAAATGCATTAATGAACTTTGACGATGGCCTACAATCATTGCTATTTTCTTGCGGGTTTCCGTGTTAGGGAATGGAAAATGCCAAATAAATAGATGTTAAGTTTATCTATACATATAGCGTGAAATTAGGGAAAGGGAACAATGGTTTTGTCGTTGAAACTGAATCGAGACAAGCAATTGAAAGACAGGACACACGAGTGGGGTATTAAACTAATATGGTCCACACTCAAGACTACTATAATGTGGCCACACACACACTCTCTCACACAGTCTTGTTGCTTTCTGTCGTAATCTTGTAGGCCTTTTTGTCATTTATTCCGAATAATGACTTTAAATTATCCCAAAATGCATCATATCTAAGTTAGACCAAAGTGTACATTCCTTTTTCTTTTAAACACCAATTGTGCATTACAAAATGTGACTATTCTCAGCGATGTATAAACGCATACGATACGGCCTTTTCTACTTTCACAAAAAAAATTAACCAGAGTGAAATAAATGAAGACCACTGATGATTATATTTTGCATGGTCTTTATATAAACTATTATTATCTCCGTTTCACTTTACTTGTCGTTTTGGGTTTGTGCACACAGATTAAGAAAATATTTAATTTTACATATTTTCTAGATAAAAACACAATTACCAATACACCTAACCACATTTCAACCAATAGAAAAATAGAATAACATATAAAGTTAATAAATTTTGCATTGAAATTATAAAACGACATTTATTTTGAAACAAAAATTTTCATATAAACTGAAACGGAAGGAGTATCGATTATGGATTTGTTTTCTTTAGAAAAGGAGATAGAGACAAGAAAAGTTGGACAAGAGAGAGAGGGAGATAGATGAAGCGAATCCAACCAAACCTGTGGGAGGGAGCAAGGGTTTAAAAGAGAGAGCCCACCACAAAAGAATATGAGGACGAGCCCCAAATTGCGTGCAGACGAGAAAAGAATGAGTTGTGTCAAATGCTGCACCTCTCTAATCGTGTCTTTCTTTTTGTGGGTCTCTCTCTTCTTTTCTGTCTCTTTTCTTAAGTCTCCCCCTAACGTTTTAATTCCTTATTTCTCTTTGTTCCCTCTTGTTCTCGTGGCCTTCTTCTGACCTCTTCATTTACATTGGCCACACACACACACACGTTCACGTTTTTCTTTCTTTGCTTCTTCAAACGATAAGTTAAAAGAAACACACAAAAAACTCTATTTTTATAAAACAAATTTGCAAATTTTTTATCTTTATGGTAGGGCCGGTCCAACATTTTCTAATCCCCTAAACTTTTTGATAAAAATATTTTGTTTTTATTATATAGATTTATATAATATAAAAAATCACATTAGAACTTTATAAACTAAATTAACTCAAATTTGTGAAAATAACTTATATCATAAATATATGACTATATTTGATAATAATTTTACTAAAATTATTTGTCAATACGAAATTTCACATTAAAATTTTATTGTTATCTAACAGTACAAACATTGAATATATTTATTAATAAATTTTTTATCACTAATGGTAAAAATTCTTATAAATATTATTACTACAAAGTTATAAATTATACATACATATATATATATATATATTAATAAAAATGGTTAAAGATGAAAAAGATATGCCCCAAACAAATTATATTTCTTAAACGATCGCTTCCATGATTTGCCCTCTGGACTGGCTCTGCTTTGTGGAGCAGAGATAGTATAACATTGTATTATATTTATTTATAACATTGTATTTTCTTCTGCATATATAACAACTTCATTATTAATCATATAGTCGCTCAAATGAAATATAATAGAGCTATATCCAAAGCCTAGTAAACCTTGGTTTGTGGTGTGACATATACCTAATTTATTGTCTAGTAAAAATTAGTGTTCCATAATGTTCGTTTCCGCAGATGTTTGTTTATTTCTTTCTTTAAACGAGTTAAAAATGTGGAACGTAAACACTGATGAACTAATTTTGGAATAGACAACTGTAGATGCACAATGTCTAGGTCTCGTTAGGAGACTAGGAGTACAAGCTGTATAGAGTTGCTATCTCACAAACTAGTTTTACTTTCTTTGTGTCTAATCAAAACTATTGTGGATATATATTCTCTTATCTATGCATGCATTATTTTGAATCAGCAATAAAGTTGACACTACATGTATATATTTTCCAGACTTAAATGAAAAAAGAAACAGTTTATATAATCAAATCTAATAAAGATTCATGATTAGACGGGGGTTGGAAGGGTCTGTGTTGGTAGCTAGAGGAAAACGACACTGTTTTTTTCTGGAAGGCGATACGATACGGAAAGCAACATGACAGGACAGTTGAGAGGAAACTCATCATGTTCTCTTAAGTGAACAGTAAAGTGGGTTCCCATTTTTTCTTTTGCTTTAATACTTTTGGGTCATTGATCTGTCTCTTTTACCCATTTACTCCAAATACCAGAACACATCCATTAGATACAAGCCATGTCGGTTACTCGCATCCTACATTACATTCATCATTTCCAATTCTTATGCTGAATCTTGGAATGTGAGGTTGTCATCTATGCCACAATACCAATTTCTACTCGATATGGATGATGTATCCAGTGTATAAATCTGTATATGTATACGCATAGTTACAAGCAAAAACTGGATACAAATTGCACGTTTATCTTTTTAGTTAGAGTAACTGATCCGGTTCAAATATATTTACATTAAGTTTGTATATGATTTCTCTTTTGTAGACCATTGTTAAGAACTTTTAGTAATTTTATGTTTTTGTATAAAGTATTTATTAGATGAATAGCTAGTGATGTGGTGTTTATGTGTTAGTTTTGGGGTTATATTGGCTATCTCAACGATGAAATGAGTACATGCATATATGGCTGGATATTTTAACCGTTAAATTTGATACGACTCGTTATTCGATTCGATTCGTCCGAAAAATTAGATATACGTAAATCTTCGGAGTAAAGCAATATTAAGAATCAACATCCGTCAAGCAAATCACAAATATTAATAAATTTAGATATTCGCTTTGTTCTGTTTCTTATACAAATAGAAATATATCTAATATTAAATAGAGAGTTGTAAATGTATAATCTTATATAATTATTATGTTAGCATATGATTTTAATAATTTAATTTATAAAATTACTTATAATATTAAATTAAGAAAAATATAAAATCTTAATAAAAAGTAAAATTTTCTAAAATTTTATGTTTTATAAAAGTTTAATTAATTTTTAAAATTTAGAACATACAGTTTCACTAATTTTTATCTTTTTATATTATGTAAAAGATATTTTTAAACACAAACTTGTATAGCTTTTTTTTAGATTTACTTTCAAAGAAAGTAGACAAAATATTCATAAAATTCCGTAAAAATTCGCAAATATCTGTGAGGTTTTCAGATATCCAGAAAACCGAATATTCATATTTTTCTGAAGCATAGTAAATAAAAAAAATCAAATATCCATATATTACGAAGTAAATCACAAATACTGAAATTTACGGTCATATCCATTCCTTACCCACCTCTACATGAGGTTTAATTTATGTTTGACATACATATTCCTTTCTTTTTTTGAAAAATGTTTACATACATATTCGATAAAGAAAACAAACCTGTTTCAGATAACAATCTGTTCAAGGCCGATTGTGATGAGTACGCCAATATCAACTACTGGAATTTGACCGTAAGAACTGTCTGAAGCCACATAATCTGACAAATTTCTATATATCACCGTATAGGTACAAAGCTATTAGTAAAATGGTTAGTGTTAAACTCAAAATGTTATAGAGGGACGAGGCTGCAACAATCCTCTTTAATATCACATTTCATAAACGTGTACTTGGCCGTGGCCGAGCATTCCACCGCATCGTGAAAAGAAGAATACTGGTTTACAAAGGGTAACAACATTTTTGTACCTATACGGCGACGTATAGACTATTTCTACTCCTTAATTATGTGACTTGACAGTTGACACGACTCTTATTCCTTGGATCTCGTCCCACTCATTCCCCTCGACATAACCATAATATACCAACTAGACCGATTTTTTTTTTCTTCTATTTTAAACTCAGTTTTTGGCAAATATTTTTTTTATCAAAAATTTCTGTTTCGACTGTAAATTTGAAATGTAGCTTCTTCTAAAATGAAATAAAAATTAAAGCGCTTAAGTTCTACGGCTATACATAAATATATTCGGCAGCAACAATCAGCCATTGGACGTAATATATTAAACTAGTAGGCTTACCAAGTACTCATATAATTTGCATATTTAATTCACCAAAATATTATAATTTGAAAAAAATACATTAATGATTGTGATTTTTCGGATAAAGAATTTGTTTTTCATATTATATACTGTATGTGATAAAGAATTTATAAGACCATACATCTTTTGTTGTTGTTAGAATATTCTTCTGCAGTTTACAGTGAAGCACATCGTTTACTAATAATGATTAACCTACTTTTGCTAAAACATATCCCTGCATCCAAGTATTGTTAAATGGAACCATGAAATAAATTTAGTCCGAAAGTCTTACATATATAACCACTATTCTGAATAAATCAACTTATATTGGATCAATTTGTTTTTAACAAATCTCTTTCTGTGGTTATATTCAACTTCAAAACCTATTATCTGCACAAGTACCAATGCTGCTTTATTTATATAACTTGTTTTCAAGATTTAAAAAGGGCAAAAGAAAGTGAAACCGTTGACAAGAGAGAGTTGAGATTGTGAACAAAAATATGATGTAAGAAAGAAATGTGGATCTCAATGATGTAGCTGTTGGCTGGCAAATTAAACCATCACCATCTTCATGTGAATCCATACGTCACGCTTATCCAGTCTCTCCGCATTATAATTTCCTCTTTTATATACTCAAGTAAAATATTGCAAAAGAGAATTACAAAATTTTATCTTTTAAAATACTATTTCTTTATTATATTTTGTTTATTTATGTTCAGTGTAATTTGAATTCCTATGACAACTATTGTCAATTTATGATTACTTGTAATCATAAATTATGAAAGATTGATGAAGAAAAAAGATGAGACTTCTTTCTCCCAAAGATGAGTTTATGTAAAGGGTTTAGTACGAATTCAGTACTGCATAGTATACTCTTATAAATCAATATTCATTTTTTTCTTAAAACTTCATAAAAAAAAAGAGAGGGGACATAATAAAATAATAGAAAGAGAAACAACAAGCATACACCATTCACAAAATGAGAGGATTTTGCTGAAGTTTGTTACAAAAGAGACAAAAGAGCAATAACATTTAATGAAAAAAAACACCAATTAGCAATTTAACAAATGAGGATCTTACTTAAAATATTTAAAACAAGACTTTAGTTGTATAGTAAAAAGAAAAAAAAAGCTAAGAATCTAAACCAAGAGGTTCCCATTGAGGGACTCTTTGACTGAAGAACCTCCCAATAACTCTAGAATCAAGAATCTCAAGAGCTCCTCCAGGTTTAACACATCTTGGAGTCTTGTACTGATTCACTGAAGATCCTTGCGAGACACAAAAATCCATCAACAAATCAAAAGTCCCCAAACTCACAACTCGTATCTCCAACGGCCCTATCGATTTATCTTTGTTCCTGCATCTCCTGTACACGTAATCCAAACAATCCTCAACCTCAGAGCAGCATAGCTCCATTGTCTTGTCCTCTAGCTCTGGTGGTTCGTTGTTGTGACGTGGCTTTAGCTCCCAGAAGAGCACGTAGTGCCCTGGGATCGATGACGTGTCCGCATAGCTAGTGTACTCCATGAGCAAGAGGCTTGAAGGTTGTTGGAGATGGTTCAGTTTAGCTTGTGTCACGGCCTTTAGTAGATCTTCCTCGCTAGTTTTGTCGGTATCGATGCTTAACACAACGTTCCTTCGCTCGACGAAACGGAACTGAGGTGCCTTGTTGTAGAAACCAGTCACTTTTAGAATATCTCCTACTCTGTATCTGTATAAACCTATCAAGAAAACAAACCTAATAGGTTACTTGTGTAACAAGTTTCTAAGATGAGACCTAGTTACTTGTGTAACAAGTTAACCTAGAATAATATAGTGAGATTATCTACTTATAGAGAGACTAACCTGTGAATGTAGTAATGACAATCTCGTAGTATCGGCCAACTTCGACATTAACAAGATCGACAATAAGCTCTTCCTTGAGAGCATCATCATCATCGTCAGTGTTGGAATGAGAAGCAAAGTGAATCTCTTCGTGAGACTTGTCATCAACGGGCAAGAACTCGAAGTAGGCCATGTTAGGAAGAAGAGTATAGGAAACATCAGAAGGATTACACAAAGGGTTAAGGTTGATACCAAAGTAACACTCAGAGGAAGCATACATGGTTGAGACCAACGGTAAACCACCGCTATAAAACTCAAGTGTTGGAATGTATTGAGCCATTGAACCCGTCACAATCACTTCAACATACTTAGCCTTAGGCCATAGCCGCCTCAAGATCCCTTCCCACGACTTCTCAGCACACTCTGACTCAATTTCATCAGCCAGTTCTTGGTTAGGTCCTTGAAGGATCGACAAAACCGAGTCTCTGGATGCTGGTTCAGTGATCCAGCTGGTTACTGTACCGGTTCTAATGTCGGCGCAAAGCTCCTTGTAATGATCTTCCAAGAACTTGACTGCTCGAAGAAAGGCAGAGGCAAAGACAGCTCCAACCCTTAGGACATGAGATCGTTGGACAAGACCACAGAGAAGCTGACAGTACATGCTCTGTTTGCTGTCTTGACAAAGAATGGTCTGGTCAGGGCTAGTGTAGACATTGTACTTGTTGAATGGTCTGTTTCGGAAATGTTGACTTTTGTAGTAACTAGTCAACACAGGACGAGCCATTAGACCTGAAGGAGTCTTGATCTCTGGTTTTATGAATAGAAGATACATTCCTTTACCTTCATCTAGCCCATTTACATATCTGCAAATATATTTTAACACAATAATACACATTAACAAAGTGTTTTTATTGACTGTTTCATTAGCTTGACTAAAGAAGACAAATTATATATTATAAAATATTATTTCACCTCGGTTTAGTGAAAAGGTTGATCATTTACTATGGTAATGTATAAAAAAACCAAAATATAAGAAGTATTTTAAAAAAAAAGATTTATGTAAAATTAATATATAAAACTCAGTTTTGTTTTCCTTTTGACGCCAAAAAATAATAGTAATTTCATTTTTACTTGTTCATGACAGGCACAAGCATGCTGTAGAAAAATGTCTTCCTTTCAAGTTCCTCAGCTGTGGAAGGCATCAACTTCGGCTTTCCTGCAGAAGTCCCCGAGCTGCATCCAAGTTATAGCCAAAAATATACTAAAATGTAACGAAAAAAAAAAATATATTTTTTTTGTAATATATGGTAGAATTTTAAATGACTATATATACATAATATGGGATATTTTACCTAGTGAGGAGCTCTGTGATGGGTTGAGCGGAGACGATATCAGAGGATTCTCCATCTGCGATACGTTGAATAAAAGGCTTTATGTCGTCGTAATTTACCACAGGGACTTTGTTCTTGAAACTTTGTTGATTCTTGTCGGATGCTCCATCAAGAAATGCTCGGAGATATTGAGTTCCAGAGTTTTGAGAGAGTATTTGGTGCAGAACTTGTTCTTGAATTGCTTCTGCATTAGTGGTTAGATCTTCAAGAAGCTTGAGACCAGCTTCTGTATCATTTGGGTCGTAACTTGGTATCATTGTTTCTTTTTTTGTCTGAAAGCAGACACAAACAAAGCTTATGTTTGTGTTGCAATGATGAGTTCAAAAGAAAATAAAAGAAGAGAGACTTTTTGTTTATTTTTATTTTTATCTTTGTTGAGGGAAATCACTTCTTCTCTGTTCTTGAAGGTTAGTTTAGTGGTATGGGGTGAAGGAGGAGGAAATAGTTATATAATAAATTAGGAGATGATGAAAATTTTATTGGAAAATATATTTGGGAGGTCCTACAACACACATGGGCTTGTCTCGTTAGAATGAAGCTATTGTTGGTCAATAACTCAATATTACCTGTGCAGGCTTTCCTATTATTTTATATGTTATTTTGTTTATTACTATCCTATTTATTATATATTATATTGTTTATTCCTCCATTCAAACTCTTTCTTTATGATCCGTTGAATAATTATCAATCAAATGATATTCACAAGATTTGCATATGTCTGCCAAAAGATATACTCACTTGGTCTTCACTAAACTAAACTAAAGATATTATTGGTTCTTAGATTTTCTTTAGAAACTTGTTGATTCCTTTGTAAATCCACATGCATATATATTATTTGCTATAAGAAGTATCTAAACTATTATTTGCAAAGTTATTTTTCGCAACGGAGCTCTCACGTTAAAAATTAGAGTGGTTAATATCGTGTATGCCTTTAATAAATTAAATATATAAATTATTTTAAAAAATAATTATTTTATCAGATAAATAATTAAAATTAATAATAATAAAAATTATCCAAAATCTAAAAGTTATTTAAAATAAAAAGATAATTTAGATATTATATTGTGTTGTTATAAAAAAATCTTTTAACAGAAAGACAAAATTAAAAAAATCGAAAATACATAAATAAATATTAATCAAGTAAAATTATTAATTTATTGAATATAGTACTCATAAAAATTTTACATTAAAAATTAAATAAAAATAAAAATCAAATTTATGGCCGCATGTGCAAGCAACCCACCTAGTATATAAATATAGGTTTAGTAGTTTCAGTAAACAGATTATTCACAAATATTGTCCCTATGGAATTTCTTTTTCAATTTTCTTACTTCTATTAATTCACATACAAGTTTTTTAACATGTAGGAGAAATAATATTGCTATTAATTACACAACTCTTTTCTTTGAATTTCGTATTCGTACGGCTCTTTTCAAAAAAAAAAAAAACGTATTCATATCCTCATATAAATTAATCATCAAACCTAGTTTATGCGCGATAATTGGACTCCATATAGTAATGAAACTAATCTCAAGTTTGACTTATTGCAATCAAGATTAAGAGAGAGAGAGAGAAGAATTGTTAAATCTCGTGGATATATATGATAAAGTCATCATCCTGGTGATGCAGATTCAAATGCATATGAGAGATCGTTACGTTGATAGACATAAATTTTAAATTGATCAATTAACTAGTTATCTATTCATGATGAAAATTACAGCAAAAATAAATAATTAAATGCATCAACTTCATTCAATTAAGAAAAAAATATCAATAACATGGAAAACTTTGGATTAGGTTAATGCATATGTCTCATGGTGACGAGGAAACATATGTGAAGAGAAAGAAGATGCGTGGGAGATGCGGAATAAGATAATATTTTTCTCTTGAACAAATTTCATTCAAATACGTTATGCCATGGCATGTTGCGTCAATTCTTTGCTTTAGGCTCTTTTATATTGTTTTCTTTTTTATTAGATAGACAATATATGAGCATATACCTTCTACCACTTTCCATTTCATCTTATGAATTGATGTTATCTTCTGGCAACGGCTGTATAGTGTGCATCAACCATTTACAGCCAATATGGTGTTGTGCTTGACTGCTAGTGTAGATCAATTCTTTTGTAACTTATGTGGTTTCAGATGTTTTCCTTATCATTAAAAAAATGGATTATACTGTTCCATGATACGCATATAGTGTGGATGTGAATACTAATCCACATAATGATCTTTACGATGTATGTCTTACACATTTATTTGAGGGAGTGAGCTAAGAAGATTCTGAATTGGAAATTTGATGGATGTTTTGTAATATATATGTGTGTGTGTGTGTATATGTGTGTGTGTGTGACATCACAACTATTCATTATCTATTGATTCAAGTTGGAAATTCATGGAACTTAATCCGTGGTATATGCGGCTATGACAAAGATAAAACTGTTTAAAACTTAAATTTGACGTTAGTATTCTCCACACTGGTTGGCCAAAAAACTTAAGAATAAGTAAAGTTCAAACAAAAAAAGTAGAGTATGTAGAAAATGTTGTAGTTTTGTTTTGAACATTAAAGAAAATGTTGTAGTTGCTGGCTGGCTTCCGATCAAGTCGAGAAATTTTTTATTTAGATTATCTTCAAATCATTTCTATATTTATCTTTATATTTTCTAATAATATTTAAAAACTTAAGTATTTCAAAGCAAAAATAAAAATCATTTTATTTTACTTTAAAAATAGAAAAATTATATTATAAAATTATACATTAGAGCAATTTACCTTTAAACTTCTTTAAAAATATGAAATGAATATAGAAATAAATTGGAGATGCCAATAGACGCCACTAGGATAGCAGTCCTGGATATTGCATACACTGCAGGTTAGTATCAAATATGTATTAATCCATTATTTTGTAAGAAATAATAATATCTAACAACGTTAGCAAAAAATAGAACATAGATTTACATTGACAAAGTTGCTATGAATTCAGACACTATATGCAAATTCTTTAAATCCAGTAAAAAAGAATATGTGTTTAAATAAATATACTTTATGTCGACTACGTGTATAAGTCTAGTGTTTTTTTGTACACTTTAGACTATCTTCAGTAATTCCATATACTTTCTACTCTAAAAATAGAGAAGCGTTTTATTTCAATGGTTGCATATTTTTACTCTTAAAAATATTTCAAAATTATTTTTATATTTTTTTTATTAATTTAATATACAGTCCATAACTTTTTTTTAAGTTATCACATTTATTTTCTTTTATAACAATATATACCAAAATTACAATATTTATAAAACTAAACATTTTTAAAATTTTAATTTTTTATTACAATACATAATTAAAAATAAATGATGTATTAAAAATATTATTTAAATGTGAAAATTATACTATATAGTTTTATTCTGGTGAAAAAATAAAAATATATGAAAATGAGGAGTTATTTATAAATATAAAATTTTAAAATTTTAAAATAGAGTAAATGAACAGTGTTATTCTGTATTTGGCATAATAATGTCTTTTACATCCAAATTATTATATTTCTTAAACATGAGATGATTTGAGAAGTTAGACCGGAGTAGAACAATTAAGAAAAAAAATTCTCTGTAAATCTCTAATAGTCATAGCTAAAGAATCAACAATATCATTTTATCCTTTAGAGATGTAAAAATTCTAAAATTATGGATTTTTGTTGTAGTGTTTCTATCTCCTTCAACTCTATTGGGAAGTTTGGCCATGCTTAAGGATCCCTAATCATGGCAATCAATTTTTTGCAGTCTGTTCCAAATTAAGTTTTGGCATATAGAATGACTAAGCATATTTTCTATTACCCAACAAGTGCTTCGAGCTCTGAGTGCAAAGAGAACTATCTTCGTCTTTGATTTTCTATACCTATTAGTAGGATTTGTCATGACATGTTTTTCTAAACTCATCCACATCCACTAAATTGTGTTTTCGAACTCCAAGAAGTATCCACTAAACATATGTTCTAAAAGCATATTACTTGTGAATAAGTAATATCTGGTGGTTGGATCACTCTAGATGCATCCGCATTTGCCGAATACCAAGTTTGACATTCCTCTTTTGCGTGTCTGATTAGCTCCACAGGATTCATGTTAATTCCTCTACATAATTTACCATCCGAGCTTTCTAGAATTATCAGATTATCCACAAATAAAAATTTCTATTTAGTCCTAGATCTTCAATATTGTTTTTTTCTTTAAAAGAGATAATCCATATTTGCGAAGATACATGAGGCTGGGAAAATATTAAGACTAGAAGGTGTAGCTGATAAGGCTCTGTTTGTAAAGATGGGGAATACTCGAAATATGCTTAACATGCTTATCTAATTCCTACACCTAGAGCAAAGATTATCACATCACATATAACAACGCGTTGAGTTCCTTGTTACGCGCACATATCATGTTACGAACTACCATTTAAGATGATGCATCTTATGTGGTGCAATAAATTTCTAGAAAAGGTTTGAAGCTTAGACAACATATGTTTCTCGCTCTAGAGTGTTTCGAGCAACCCAATATACTAACTTAATAGTATATTGGTCAGTTTCTTCGTAAAAGTCCATCGATAGCTATCTCTTTGATTTGTTTGACTTATGGTCGATCTACTAATTAAAAGAAGTTTCCCAGCATCTCCACATCTCATTCCTTTGAATCATCTTTGATGAAGTTACTAATAGTCATTATGGGATGAACAATTAGGACTCTGAGCATGGCTGGCCTCACAGGTGTAGTCGGGACTGTGGATCTTCCCATTCTTGGACTTCATAACCTAACCTGAATGGGTCTTCTGTCTAATTCCCATCACTAATAAAATCTTTGCAGCTGCAAAGTTTGTCCATACATATGAGAAGTTATTAGTTGTACTTATGCGCAAAGGCGAGCTAAGCCGATAACATTTTCCACACCAAACTCTTGCTAACAGAAAGTCATGATACTTAGCTAATCACGATTCACCATAAATGTTTTGCAAACAAAGTTAGATTAAACTCGTGAATTATACGCAAGTCGAGGTAATCTTTGTCTTTTGGTAAGCATAGTTTTTCTAATTTAACCAAGTGAAGTTCTTTTTTTTGGGGATTCGAATTCTACCAGTAATGTACATTGACACTAACTATTTTTTCACCGATGTCTAAGGAAACAAGAAGCTCAACATAACATAAGTTAGGAGTGCTAGAGCAATCAGTTTGATGAAAATCTCCTTTGATTTCTATATTTGGTGCAAGATATAACACCATTGAAAATACTTTAACATTGTAAATAATGTTTATATGGAAAAATAAAATATCATTGAAAAATGATCTTATAAGTCTAGTTTATATACTGTACAATAATATAAAATAATAGCGTATTAAACATGGCAAAACAAAAAACAATCAAACGGTGAATAAGACAAAAAAATAGGTCAAAGTTACGAGCATTGCAATTATTTCTCTTTGGGTGGACTACTTCAAACCAATTCGCACAGCACAATTACTTCTCATGGACTGGGATAACGTATTTAAATCCATATCAAATCGTGCACGACGACGTGAATTAATTACTCCATATACACGACAAAACCTAAAAGAGAATAAAACGTACTTCCTCCGTAACAGTTTATTTGTCATAATAAAAAAAATCATTTTAAAATAAATATCGATTTAAAATTTTAATATAAATTTATAATTTTATATGTTCTTTTACTTTTATTACTAATTGAAATATGATTAAATGTATCGATAATAATTTTTTTATTTTGAAAATATACAAAATTAAATATTTTCTTAATAACTGAACACAAATTTAAAATGACAAATAAAATGAAACAGATGGTAAAAAGGAAAACGAAAATTAAACTGAATTTGTAACTTTTATACAAACATAAGTAGAAGTTTAAATTAATCTCAAGATTACAGCTGAAACCAGAGATTTGTATTAATATAATAGTTGTGCCTTGAGTATGGATTTGGAGTTACCCCAAGTTCAAATATAATCTTCAGATTTCAGCCTACTTAGTTTTAAACAAAACCTACTACGTTTAGATTGTTTTTTAGATCTTGAGTGACGCCTAGATATGAGTTAAACTAAGTAAAACAAAATTACATGTAATGCGTTTCATTTTCCATCAATGTTAGGTTACACAGTAGCAATGGATTACGTTTCCCAATTCGTCTCTGAAATCCATACACATTTATAAACAAAATCAATAGGAAGATTGACATTATAGGAGAATCAATCACAGGGATCTTGAAACAGGCAGAAAGTCTTTAACTAATTGTTTACACGTTTTCCTTAACTTTTGCTGAGTTACTAAACTCAACACCATCGACAATTTTCCAATGATACTAGTTTAAATCTATGTCTATTATTCATTTGTACTATTATATTTCATGTGGATTTGACTCTGACATATTATAGCTGGTACACTTGTGCTCTTATAGAACATATTTAGGAAAGTTATCGCTTACAGAATCGACTACTTATCTTTAGTCCCATTAAAAACTTGAAATCAAAGTGGAATATTGATTTCATTTTACCTGATTCATGATAGTTTTCAGCTCACTTGAGTTTAGTCTAGATATAACCACTAACGCTGAATCAAAGACCCAAAAGCCTAGAGTTGCTGTTTGTTTAAGGTGGCTGCAACAGTTTAAGAAGAGAATGCCGAACCACTGCTGAAGTATATCACCAACATCATTCACTATGTGCATTATTTCTAGCTAGGACTTCTGAACACAGACCATATGGATTAGCTTGTAACGATACTAACAGATGACTTAGGAGGTAATCTGCCAATGCGTAAAAAAAATTAGATATTGTCTTTACAGAAAGTTGTCAATCAAGAGAGTTGAGTTTCTGAAATCATGAGAGATTTGCTTTTAACTAGTACTTTCTCCATTCCAAAAAGATTCACTTTTTAAGATTTTCACACATATTAAAAAACATATTAAATTTTGATGTCAATACAGTGCATTTTTGTTATTAACTTTTCCCACAACTTTAAACTAATAGAGTAATTTTCTATTTTTTGGTCATCTAAACTAATAGAGTAATCAAAATTACTTTTTTTAAATTTACAATTTACTACTAAATATTATGAAAATGTTAAAAAACCTTTTAAAATAATATATTTTCTAAAATATGGATATTTTGGAACGGATGGAGTAATATATTCGTACCAGTATCGCGACTGAGTTGTAAACATACGAAAATAAAAGAAAGATAATGAAAGAAGTGTTAGCGTAAAAATGAAGAAAGATGAACTGGATAAGAAATAAAGTTAAAAGTATTTATATTAATAATCGATAAATTAATATTCACTATAAAATATTTTTTGTTCATTTCAAACTGAGCCAATGTAAGAATTAACAAATTTCTATAAGATCATAAGATATTTTCTTTTGAAGTTCTATGTATATATATATGGTTCCAATAATACCATATATTATTAACTATAAATCTAGCTAGGTATTTACTGCAAATTCTTTTTGAAGGCATCTTGTATTATCTCTTTTGCACTCACATAATTTATTGCGTATTTGATCCGTCATTGTGTATTTTCTAGTAACTTTAAATGGAAAGATATCACCAAAAATGTCTTAATGGAGAAAACTAATTAATCAAAAGTATTATAATAAAGTCTCGTGCAAGACGTAATGCATAAGAAACTTACAAAAATGAAATATGTATAAAATGTTTATTTTAATGTAATATCAGTAAAATTAAATATGTAAAAAATAAAATATAAGAAAATTTAAATAAAAGAAAATTCTAAAATATTGCAGACAAAAACAATATATCTGTAAATTAGCAATTCTATAAAATAAATTTTGAAATCCTAATACTTTATAGAGGTATTATATGGATACAAAGGATTATAATGGAAAGTTTGGAGAAAAAAATAGATTTTCTAAATCTTTAAACTATACTTTGTTTCCCTTCAAGGAACAAATATATATTTAGAAATTCTCAAAAAAAAAATTGTATGTTGCATTCTTGTCTTCCAAAAAGTACCCTCCGACTTTCCTTCATCATAAATCAACAAATGGACATGTGATACCCCAAAAAGGTAATGATAACAATGACTTACAACAGCTAAATTTTTGTTTATTATATAATAGCTAAAATAGCCTCTTTCATTTAGCTAAGAATCAATATAATGTTGTTTATTATATAATAGCTAAAATAGCCTCCTTCATTTAGCTAAGAATCAATATAATATAGCGACATTTAGCTATTATTAGTCATTTATACGCATTTACATGTATAATATGTAGCACATTTACATGTATAATATTGTAAAGTTGTATAGCAACAATAGTTCATACACATTTATATTGTAAATTTGGAGAATAATACAAATTAGTTATTCTGTTTCAATATAAATGTTATTAGGTATTACATTTTGTTTCACAAATATGTTTATTTTACTTACAATATAAATTTTGAAGAGTTCAAAAATTCAATCATTTTAACTCAAATACTTAATCTAAGATCTATATTTTATTTGGTCAATATTAATGTTTTATGTTTTGACAATTGTATTTGAAGTTCAATTATAAATAATTTTGCTTTTGAAATTTAAGCATAGTTATTGTTTTAAATTTTTAAATAGTATTTATTATGTTTATAGAGTTCTAGTTGTTAATTTTTTTTTTCATTATGTACGATTCTCGTTGTACAAACTTTTGGTTTTTCATGAATCATGATTTATCTGATGTTATCATGTATAGTTTATGGACGAGTCTCGTATTGTTACTAAACGAGTCTCCCAAAGTTATTATGAATGACACTAATATGATTTGAGGAAGCGGAGTATACAAATTTATTGAAAAAGTTAGAAATATATTGAGTTTAGTCAAGTATAAATTAATATTATTAGGACCGATAACCTGATTAATATCTTAAACCGAAACTATTTTGGATTAAACTGGATCTTGGACATGTAACTAAACCTGAGCTGAATCCAACTAAACCCAAACCGAATCTGACTAAACTCGAACCTAATTTGAACCAAACTTTTACAATATCCAAATTAGACTGATATTCATGAACTTGAAAACTCGAAACCCGAATGAACCCGAACCAAAATATGATCGGGACTCCGGTTATCCAGCCCTAACTTTAGCAATAAACTCATTTCACGCGGTCTAATTTACTCATGTGGCTTTAAAAAGTGATGTGGGCTTAGATTGTATAGGGGTCATTTTGAAACTTTAATTGGGATTAGATATTATAAATTAACAGAATCTATTGTAAATAATAAAAAATTATAGGGGTCAGCTGACCCCCCTAGCTCTCAAGTGAAGTAGATGATCTTCAAAGTTCACAGGATTCATAGTCTTCAACTATATTTGGCAATGCTAATTAATGACTAAACTAAATACGTTAAATCTAATCAGTCCTTATAATTGACTCTCAACACAAGTTGTTGTACT
Source organism: Moricandia arvensis (assembly GCA_905132765.1). Lineage (NCBI taxonomy): Eukaryota > Viridiplantae > Streptophyta > Magnoliopsida > Brassicales > Brassicaceae > Moricandia > Moricandia arvensis. The sequence continues at coordinate 21,545 of CAJHQP010003889.1, read as the reverse complement.
CAACTAAACTTTAACCAAGTTAGGCAGCTGTAACAGAATAATTTTGTGTAGTTTGTTTGTACTTATATAGGTTTAATTATTCTAAATATGTATTTAAGGAAATAAATACCTTGGATCTTGAGGAGTCCATCTCATTATTCTAACTAATATATGTCGTGTATCTAGAGGAGCTCAACCATTAATTAATTGTTAAGCAAAATCTAACGAGAAATTTCTGTTGAGTAGGTAACTTAAATTAATTGTGTAACCACATTGACAAAGTGGTATACCTTGCTTGGAATTGAAGAGATTATGATCATTACATTTATAGTGTAAGTTTAAATTATAAAGAATAGCTCTACATAGCAATAAGCACATCACCAATCCCAAAGTGAACAAGATTAGTTTTGTATAAAGAGTTGTTTGGTTTTTGGTATACGCATGGAGAGCGAATAGAAACTGAATATTATTAATTAAATTGTTGCTAGGTCATTTGTTCAGGGATTTGCTCAGATTTTTAGAGGTCAATTAGAGCTCAAATTAACATAAAGTAAAATGCAAAAGCAAGTGTCTCTACGAGGGAACATGTAGTCTTGAAATGAGGAGAGGAACTAGGAGCGCAAAAACTGAAAAGGGTATATATAGCCAAGTGTTATATTATTCAACTCGTTTTAATCATAGTGATTAGCTCAAGTGTGTGTCGAAAAGACGAGCCATGCGTAACTACGCAGCCAGTGTCAAACAAACACACACCACAACGGATGATTCGATAAATCAAGATAAGTTATCTTAGATGACAATGTCAAGGTTGTCGATTCGGACTGATTAATTAAAACTAAGTTTTTAATTATGTTTGTCTATTTTCTTTTGAAACTTACAAATGATTATTAACATGAACGCCATGCAAATTTTGTATAAATCTAAATCCACGTATAAGATAGTCGATAACTTATAGATCTTTTCAGATACGAATTAAGATACAGATAAATAGTTCAATATCATACCAATATTAAGGCTGTGGTTATCACAAATTGAGTTTTCAATAAGAATTAGAAGAATTGCGTAATTTTATGAGCCATTCACTAAGATCTAGAAACTGAATATGTAGCTATAGCCTAAAAATATAACCCCCATAAAGACTTTTAAATTTTGTTTAAAAGCATGACTAATTTAATTAAATGCTACAAACTTATATTAGAACTCACCTTACTTTGTTGGTCTAAGCCACATCAAATTTCATTTGATGCACACTTTAGTCCTAACGGGTATTACCTGAAAGCAAGTACTTTTTTTTTTTCCTCAAACGATCATTCTATTACTCAAACTTGAGGTGGTCTGGGAAGCCAGACCGGAATAGAACAACCAACAAAACAAATAGGTCTATGAAAAGAACGAGCATTCCTAGCTAATGCATCCGCAGTCCCATTATGCTTCCTCGGAATATGGCATAACTCAAATCTTGGGAAACAAATTAGCAGTGTCTGAATCGCCTCCAGTTCTGTAGCAAAGCTCAGCCATTTTTGGGGTTCTGCTACCATTGCGATGATATCTTTGCAATCAGTGCCAAAGCGCTGGCAGGACGAGTGTTGAAGCATACATTCCATTGCCCATCTCAGAGCCTCCAACTCCGAATGAAGGGCTGTCTCTCTCTTTCCTACATTTCGCATTCCCATAAGTTCAGTTTTCCCATTGTATGTCTTCCATACCCAACCGCATCCGCTGTACTGATCAGTGGCAGTCCAGGAACCATCCACCATGCAAATGTTGTCAAGACATAAGGTCTGAACTGACTCACCCACATTCGGTTGTGGATTTTGATTGATCCCCTCATTTGCATTAAACCACGCGAGGCATTCACTCTCTGCATATCGAACTAACTCCATCGGATCTCTGTCAATTCCCCTAAATAATTTATCATTCCGAGCCTTCCAGATATACCAGATTATCCATGGGAAGGAATCTCTCCTCGAGTCATGTCCCACGAGTTCATTCTTCCTCCAGAAGAGGTAGTCCATATTCGCAAAAATACTCGACATGGGAAATATGTTCTGACCCGACGGCGTCGAAGATAGAGCCCATAATTGTAGAGCAGGAGGGCACTCAAATATAGCATGTGTAACTGATTCCTCCGGCTCCTCACATCTCGGACAATAATTATCACACCTCATGTTTCTGTAGGTCAGATTTTTAGTGACCGCCACATGTCCTGTCAACAACTGCCATATAAGGTGACACATCTTTGGGGGCGCCTTTACTTTCCAGGCAAAGGCCTGAAGCGCAGTAATACTGGGCTCTAGGTCTCCATTCATCACATCTTCCTTCAGATAATTCTGAGCTACCCAATAACCTGACTTAACTGTGTATTGGCCATTCTTCGTATAACTCCAGCAATAAGAGTCTCTATGATTCATCGTGCTTATGGCTAGGCTCCTTATGAGAGAAATATCCTCCGATTTAACATAGTTTGTCAACAAATCAAGATCCCACTCCTTTGAGTCCTGGTCTATCAGGTCACTAACTCGCATGTTTGGATGGAGAACTGGAGCAACCGGGAGTGCCGCCCTAGCTGGCACTGTCGGGATCCAAGGATCCTCCCACACCTTGGTTTCATGTCCAGAATGGATCTTCTGTCTAATGCCCAGTAGTAGTAGCTTTCTCGCAGCTGAAATACTATTCCAGACATACGATGGGCAATAAGCTGACACTACACGCAATGACGAGCTCATCTGGTAATATCGTCCTCTGAGTACCCTGGCTACTAGAGACTCCGGGAATTGTACCAACCTCCATAATTGTTTCGCTAATAGAGCCAGATTAAATTCATGGATCATGCAAAAACCCAAACCACCTTCGCTACGGGGCTTACAAAGTTTCTCCCATTTTGCCCAATGAATCCCTCTTTTAGGAGGATTCGAACTCCACCAGAACTGTGCGATGGCACTAGCTAGCTTTTCACAAGTTTCCAGAGGTAACAAAAATGTAGACATCACATATGTCGGAAGTGCTAATAAAATAGATTTAATTAGCACCTCTTTCCCGCCTTTGGAAAGCCATCTGCCTGTCCAGCCATTGACTCTATGCATCAGTTTATCTTTCAGGAAGGCAAAAATTTTGCATTTAGAGCCACTTATATCTTCAGGGATTCCCAAGTAAGATCCCATTCCCCCCTCGTTTTGAATTCCAAGTTTGTCTGTAATTTGTTGCCTAGTATGGGCATTTATCTTCTTACCAAAGAGCAAGGAAGATTTTTCAAAGTTGATGCACTGCCCAGAAGCCTTTCCATATTTCCTAATCTCCTTCATTACTTCTTCACATTCACGGGGCTCCGCCTTACAAAAGAAAAGGCTATCATCAGCAAAGAGAAGGTGGGATACCGAGGGACAAGCGCGTGATATTCGCATCCCTGTTATCTTTCCTTGATTCTCTGCATGATTAAGAAGGCTAACGAGCGCTTCCGTGCATAAGATAAAGATGAAAGGAGACAAAGGATCTCCTTGCCGAAGACCTCTATTCGGAACAATATTTCCTCGAGGTTGTCCGTTTAAGAGCACTTTATACCTAACCGATGTTATGCAACGCATGATCCAACCAATCCAGACTTCCGAAAACCCCATCTTCTGCATAACTGCCTGAATAAAAGGCCACTCCATTCGATCATATGCCTTACTCATGTCTGTCTTAATGGCCATCCTCTTATTCCGTCCATTCGGCTTAGTTCGTAACGCATGGAACATTTCTTGTGCAATCATGACATTATCCGAGATTTGTCTACCAGCCACAAACGCCGATTGTGTTTCAGAGACTAGACCTGGTAAAACTTTCTTTAATCTTTGGCATAAGACCTTAGATATTATCTTGTAGCTAACATTGCAGAGACTAATAGGCCTGAACTTGGACATTTCATTCGGTTTGTCTACCTTAGGGATAAGGCATATATTTGTATCATTCAGCCCAGTTGCCATTGTTCCTTCAGATAGGAAGAGATTAACCATACGAGTTAGATCCTCCTTGACAATGTCCCAAAATTTCTGATAGAACAGTGCCGTCATTCCATCCGGCCCTGGTGCTTTCTCAGGATGCATGGCGAAGAGCGCTAGTTTGACCTCCCATTCCGTGACTGGGGCTGTAAGTTCATCATTAACTGGCCCATTAATCTTCGTCGAAACCTCAGATAATGCGTCAGCAATATTTTCGGGGTTGGAAGTCTCGAATAATTCTCAAAAGTAACTAGTAGCAATGACTACTAGACCGTCCTCATCCTCCACTATCTGTCCATTAGCATCAAGGAGTTGAGTTATTTTATTCCGTGCTCTCCGCTGCTTTGTTACCGAGTGGAAGAACTGAGTATTCCGGTCACCTTCTTTAAGCCAGAAAGTTCTGCTCTTTTGTTTCCAGAATATCTCTTCCGCCTTAAGGGCGTCAGATAATTCCTTTAGTGCCATCGCTATTTCCTCAGTTGTTGCATCATCATTCAAATACAGCCCCTCCACCTTCTCCTTCAGGTCCTCCAGTTGCTTCCCAGAGTTTAAGTCGTTCTGTCTCCTCCATGATCCTAACGCCTTGCGACAGCTTGAGACGTGTTCCATGATACTTGCATTAGGGGGCAGATCTGGTGAATTCCACCCATCCAAAATCACTTGACGAACATCCTCTCTATCAATCCATCTCTTATCAAACTTGAAAGCCTTGGATTTCCTTACTGGTTTTGATAGGATGTTTGCAAGGATCGGACGATGATCCGATCCCCATAATCGCATGTAATGTACCACAGAATGTGGAAAGTTTTCATGTCAGTCTTCATTGCCCACAGCCCTATCCAGGCGACATCGAACTGTGGTTCTTCCTGCTCTTTTTCCAACCCATGATAGCTTATTTCCTGAGCATGGAAATTCCAGCATTCCACAATCATTTAGCATCTGCTTGAACGGCAGAAAGGAACTATCTGATCTAGTCCGTCCACCCACTTTCTCCTCATGGTTAGTTATTTCATTAAAATCACCTATCATAAACCAAGGTCCAGTTCTTGTTGTTGAGAAACGCGTAAGACGTTCCCATACTTGTTCCCTTTGATCTACCACAGGATCACCATACACAAATGTCATATAGACTTTTATTCCATCAATGATTGTTTCAACGTCAATCATTCTATTATTCGAAAACAAAATATTAATTTGAAATTCTTCTAAAGAAAAGAAAATAAAGCTAAACCACCGCTGAGGCCAAAGGGCTCCACGGTATACAAACGATCAAAACCTAAATCGGTCTGGATGTTTTGCAACATAGACCTATTATTCTTCGTCTCTGAGAGGAACAGAAGTCCTGGGCGATGCTTCAAACACATCTCCTTAAGGCGTCGAACTGTGAGGCTGTTCCCAATCTCTCTACAGTTCCAACTGATTGTCTTCATAGATCCCTTCTGGATGAGGTATTAGGCCTCATAACATCCTCATTTTTCACCTCTCTATCCCTTATCATTTTTGAGCTGTGTCTCCCAGGTTTTCCAATGGCTGAGATTGATTTCGAAGACTTTGATCGTCTGCTCGGAGATCCCCGACGAAGGAACTCTAGTTTCTTACTTGGAAGGCTCAAAGGAGCGCTCCTCTTTGTGCCCACTTTTGTAGCTCTTGCCGACCTCTTCCCTGATTTCGATCTCCCTTCCACAACATGCAAAGGTTCTGGCCATCTAGTAGCAGATTCCATCAGCTCCTCTCCTAGCAAGTACCTTTTATGTAAAGAAGATGAAGTCGAATGATAATTCTTTCATTTCATTTCGCTTAAATATTACAAGAGCCATAGCTCCTTATTTATAGTGTTTGGTTAATCTAGTTACATGAACAGATCACATCATTATGAGGCATCTGCTGAATCTAGGGCTGAGAATCATTGAACAGCTTGATGTTGAATGTCTTTACAGTCCATCTTTATGCTCTTATCACGAACGGCTTTTCTCTTATCACGTTGAAGCCGTTATAGAGGCTAACAAAGACAAAGCCGTTGGTTTGCCGTTTTGCAGTTTGGGCTTCCACTGTTTCAAGCCCTACTGATTCTGAGTTATTCTCTCTGGTCCAGCGCATCATTATCGCATATACTCATAAAAATATTTTTTATTTTATTTTATTTTTATTTTTTTCAAAAAAAAAAATTAAAAGTGTATCAATCGTGAGCCGTCACGTATCGGTGGGTTCATGAACAGTGAAAAAAACTCACAATAAACGTTTCTTATTTAGCACACATAAGAGATAGTTTTTGAGAAAATAGTGGGTCTTCCTCTAAGAGACCCTCTTTTTAGAGGGATAAGACCATGATTAATTAAGAACCCTATTAGCGGTTCTTATTATTTTTAAAAAAATTGTCTAATTTTATTTTTAAAAATTAAAAACGAATCAGTCGCCGGCCGTCACGTGTCAGTGAGGTCCGTGAACAGTACAAAAACCCAAACACAATGGACTCTTGGTTAAGGGTTTTAGAGCAAGATTATTGCGGGGTTCTTAGGCGAAGGTTCTTAAGAACAATTAAGGACATGTTTCTTAATTTTTAGCTTAAAAATTTAAGGACGTCTCTTATATAGGAGACGTCTTTAACTTTTTTAATTAAAAATTAAAAATCAAGTCATTAACTGTTCTTAAGAACCCCGCAATAATCTTACTCTTAGAGCAGGTTCATTGAGGGTCTCTTAGCAGAGGTTCTTAACTTTTCTAAAATACGTTTCTTAACTTTTAACTAAGAAAGCCTAAGAGACGTCTCTTAAATAAGAGTCTTAAGAGCCGTCTCTTAACAAAAAAAATTAAAAAAAAAAAAATCAAATTTAGTTAAGAACCTCATTATAAGAGACGCTGATAAACATGGTCTTAAGAGCTGGTTTTAAGGTTTTGGTGGACCCCTTTCTTTTTTTTCCCCCTAAAAATCCCCTTAAGAACCTTCTTTAATCATGCCCTAATGATCTCTAAGTTATCTTGTGTAGTACATTTTTTTCATGCTCTGCGTTTTGCTCTGATGCTTTGAACAAAACGGCTTCATTATGAAAAGAATTTTAAAACCTGCGATTTTTTTCTTCTTCTTCTATAACACTGCCAAGTGGTCCAAACACTAAACAAATCCAATCGAGCAGGTCAAAGTTCCGACACTCAGAATTTTAAAAATGTTGCATAATGCATATAAACCAATTATTTTTCTTAGGGTGTAGTGATCAACTATTAGATGAACAATGTTAAAAAAGAAATGTGGCATAATTTTAAGGTTATTTTTAGTCGTTTGCCAATGCGCTCCATCATGAAGATATGAAAAAGGGTAAATTAATACCTTTTTTTTTTTTGCCTTCGAAATTATATTATAGAAACGGGCCAGGCCCAACAAATTACAAACATGGGTAGGAACCAAACCAACATGAACCCATACCCACAAAATTAAATCCAAAGGCCCAACAATGGCCCAACAAGGAAAACCCTAGCAACACATCAAACTGCCGCCGCACGCCGCTTCGGGTCCCTGACAACGCTCCCGCTTCGAGCCCACCGGAGAGACCACCGTCGGGTCATCAGGACTCACCCAGACCTCAACAGCTTCATCCCTTCACCACACAGATCTTCAAACAGGTGCTTTCACAAAAGGAGAGAGTCAATCGCTATTGCGAGATCTCATCCGCCACTAGTAAACACAAACACCAAGAAGAGATTCGTGTGAACCATCACCATCTATCAACGGAGAGATACTACTCCTCCGGCTACAACTCCATCACCCACACCACAACCTTATCCTCTAGAACCGTTGGAGAGCTACATTCGAACAAAGTCGAAAACTCATCCAAACCAAAACCAAACCTTAATAAAACAAAACCGAGCGACCACCGTAGGGAGGTGATCAATCCCTCTCCAACAGGAGGCACGACGCCGGAGACAAAGGCCGAACGACCACCATAGAGAGGCACGACGCCGGAGACACAAACCGAACGACCACCGTAGGAAGGCGCGCCGCCAGAGGCAAAATCCAAACGACCACCATAGGAAGGCGCCGTTGGAGACAAAACCACAAGGGTAACATTAAAAATCCAAACGACCACCATACGTTTTTTTTTCCTTCAATTAAAATCGTATTATTACTTTGTCGGTCTAACAACACGCAGAATAATAATATAATTGTAATCCACAATTAGGGGGCATGTGAAACTAATTAAATTTGGTTGACGAGAAGTTATTGAACTTGTTGCTTCGGTTGGCCCTTTAACAACTCAATACAACAAATGAATTAATGTTACATGACAAACTATAACGTAGATTACTATACTTGTAGAGCATCATAATGCAATAGGTAGGGAAAAGGACTTCCCACAATCTAGAATTTCTGAGAGGAGTGTTATTACTTGTTAGACTTGCACAACAGTTTAAACGTTAGAGACAAAATGATTTCCAAACTATTTTTTCCGTTCTAAAAATTCACAAACCATCATAATTCTGAAGAAATCCCATTCGTTATTAAACTTTACACATTCCACTAAATTAAAATCAATAATTTGATTCAAAGTTATTTTGTGTTAGAAAAACGATAGAAAAACCTTCAAATTCTTACAATTTACAAGTTAAAACCAGGGACACCCAGCCCAAAATAAGGCCACATTCAAATTAGAAAAAATGTGTTATTTTCCTACTACCAAAACTATAAATATTTTTAGATTTTTTCTTAGCTTAAAAAACCTCATAATTTTTTTGGATCTGAAACCATTGCTTACCTTGCTTGTGCTATGAGCCAGGATTGGCTAAAACCTCCACAAAATAACCAATATATAATTATATATATTGTTATTAGACAACTTGTAAACAGAGAATTTGGATTATGAAGGATTCACCAAGTTTGATGAGCTATTAAATTTTTTCCAAGTCCTTAAAACGGAGTCGTCTTTTATTTTGGTAGTGCAATCATCACCACACAGCCACGGGATACCTTAAGAGTCGAGGGAATTTCTCCCACCAAAGCCTTGTTTGAAACATGACACTGAAAAGGACTGGTATAACAATTGCACTAGTGAGTTCTTGATCCAAATGTAAATCATTGACTTGACAGGATTGCCTCTAAGCTAACATATTGATGCAGAGAGATATTTGGATATATTCTAAATATCTTAATTATCTAGTTATTATTTATTTTGGTGTTTATCTTAATTAATTAGAATTATCTTAGTGATTTTTAATAGTTGTTAGGTTATTTGGGGTTTATATAAATATGCTTTTTATGCCTATAGTTGTATTGAGTTTATGATTTGATTAAAAAAATTGAGAGTTCTCTCTTTGTTCCTTGTTTTCGGTAGATCATTGGTGATCTCAACGAATCTAAGAAGACATTGATCTTAGGTATTCTTAGACTAAATAAGATCCTTGTGTTATCGTAGCTTCCGCTACATCAGTTGGTATCAGAGCTGTTGTTTTGGTTTCTTAATCAAAACTCGATTCTGGAATCATGGCGAATTTGTTCGCTGAAAGTGAAGAAACCGTTTATATAAATATTATTGGCGATCCAGTCTTTGATGTCTATGATGATGATGATTGGATTCAAGGCAAACACGTCAAATTTGATGTGTGTACTGTGCGATAGAAAACGGCATGGTCTATGGTTTTACGTCTAGCAAAAGTTTCCAAATCACTAACAAAGAAAGAGTTGCATGCGTGAAGCTAGAAGACCATATTACAATATATATTTCAGAGAAGAAAGAAGGTGCTTTATATGATCGTGATCCGGTCATGCTTGGAATAAACAAATCATACTCAAATCATGTTGTGATTTGTTATGATAATGTAAAGATGGGTTCTCACGAAGGAAGATATTACTTTTTCCAACTTGCAAAGTATTTTGACTGGAAGAAAAGGAGAAAAAGATTTATCGAAGATCACGATTAAGATTCGGGGACGAATCTTTTCCAACCCGGAGAGAATGATGCAGAAAGATATTTGGATATATTCTAAATATCTTAATTATCTAGTTATTATTTATTTTGGTGTTTATCTTAATTAGTTAGAATTATCTTAGTGATTTTTAATAATTTTTAGGTTATTTGGTTTTTATATAAATATGCTTCTTATGCCTATAGTTGTATTCAGTTTATGATTTGATTAATAAAATTGAGAGTTCTCTCTTTGTTCCTTGTTTTCGGTAGATCATTGGTGATCTCAACGAATCTAAGAAGACATTGATCTTAGGTATTCTTAAACTAAATAAGATCCTTGTGTTATCGTAGCTTCCGCTACATCAGTGAATGATGCAGAGAGATATTTGGATATATTCTAAATATCTTAATTATCTAGTTATTATTTATTTTGGTGTTTATCTTAATTGGTTAGAATTATCTTAGTGATTTTTAATAGTTGTTAGGTTATTTGGGGTTTATATAAATATGCTTTTGATGCCTATAGTTGTATTGAGTTTATGATTTGATTAATAAAATTGAGAGTTCTCTCTTCGTTCCTTGTTTTCGGTAGATCATTGGTGATCTCAACGAATATAAGAAGACATTGATCTTAGGTATTCTTAGACTAAATAAGATCCTTGTGTTATCGTAGCTTCCGCTACATCAGTTGGTATCAGAGTTGTTGTTTTGGTTTTTTAATCAAAACTCGATTCTGGAATCATGGAAAATTTGTTCTTGGAAAGTGAAGAAATAGTTTTCAAAGAGATTATTGGAGATCCAATATTCGATATCTACGATGATGTCTTTATGGAAGACAGAGATGAATCCTTTGCATGTCATGTTAAAAGTTCTATTCGTGACGTTTACGATGAAAAGAACTTCATCAAAATTACAAGGATGAACGATGGGCATGTGGTGGCTGTTTGGCAAGATGGCTTCACGCCTACAAAGAATCACTATGCCATATCACCAAGAGAAGACACCGCGTATATATTCAACCTTGCTAGAAGCCAATCAGATGTCTTCTTGGAGTTTTGTAATAGAAAAGAAGGTTTCATGCATATTATGGAATGTTTGGCTAAAGGTAATACGTGTCTTATAATGTGTTTGGAGAGGAATGATAAGAAGGTCAAGAGATACCAATGGAAGAGAAGAAAAAGAAAAAAATTGATTGACGATTACGGTTAAGATTCGAGGACGAATCTTTTCCAACCCAGAAAGAATGATGCAGAGAGATATTTGGATATATTCTAAATATCTTAATTATCTAGTTATTATTTATTTTGGTGTTTATCTTAATTAGTTAGAATTATCTTATTGATTTTTAATAGTTGTTAGGTTATTTGGGATTTATATAAATATGCTTTTTATGCCTATAGTTGTATTGAGTTTATGATTTGATTAATAAAATTGAGAGTTCTCTCTTTGTTCCTTGTTTTCGGTAGATCATTGGTGATCTCAACGAATCTAAGAAAACATTGATCTTAGGTATTCTTAGACTAAATAAAATCTTTGTGTTATCGTAGCTTCCGCTACATCACGTATGTTACTTCGTTACCATAGCTTCATCATTAGATATTAATATTATGATGATCGTTGGATCCAGCTTATTAGAATATGGGGTTTTTAACATATTCTTCATATAACCCATACTGGAGAGTCCAGTTGAATAATTTGGTTATTTATTTCAACGGAATCCATGAAAGGGCCCAAATCAGTGGGCCATTTGACTTCTACAGCTTGGCGTTTCATTACCAGAAAAGTCACATGGACGTCGTTTGTATTCTCTGGACACGCTTGATTAAAAAAAAAAAAATTCAGCACTTTTACCTATTCTGCGCCTTCGAATCATATTTTGATGATTCTTTTAGTAAAGTTTTTGTAACAACTCACATGCGGTCTAAGCTGGCTTTGCATAGCACCGATCCTAACTCTTTATTTGTAAGTTTTCACTAACTTTTTAAATAGGTTATTGGTCCGTTTAGTGTTCTTCAAAACTAAGACCTCATCCTTTAACAATTCTCTCGAATATAACACTCAGAATAAATATGTTTAGTTATAATATATTTCGTTTTCGTGAAATTAAGTCTGTCTGAAAGTGTGCTTGCTATAGTATTAGGTTTTGTACTTAAACCGGATATAGGGTGTTAGATGGTTTTAACATTGATTGTTTCATTTATAATTGATATTATATATAAGTATAGATATTAAGTATTGCAGTGCTAGCCGACTACGGAGACGTAATTATGTAGGTTGACCGGTGACCAGTAGATTTGGTGTGGAGATGTTGCGGCATAGCCTAGCCGACATGTTGTGTTGTGCCAAGGCTTTGAGGTCGATAAATCGTCTGCGGGCGTGTGGTACCAAATACTTTCTCGGTGATGTCTTTTGACCTGCTAGTGAACAACGGGTGTGCACCTCGTTAGGACCATTGTTTGTTCTTTAGGTATTTTAGGTACCGTGTTTTTAATGAGGATTAAATTATATTTATTCAGAGTGCTATGTTCGGGTCCATGGACTTCGGGTTTAGCATCTCATATCTTACTAAGTGACTTCCCCATTACTTACCCCTCTTTTTTCCCTTTTTCAGGTGAGACTGGCCAGGAAGAGTGATTCATTTTAGATCGGTGTTTTTGGGCGTTTCTATTTCCTTTCTTTTTCAGACTTCTAGATTTATGTTTTTATTGATATTTTCAGATTTTATTCTATTTTTTGGATTTATGGTGTTGAGATGACTTTTGCGAAATATTTAAGTGGAGATTTAAAGAAATTATTATTTAGTATGTTATTTTGGAATATGCGGGTATTATATTTTGGTTTTGGCATGTCAGAACTTTTATTGTAATAACCTTTTCTGTGGGATTCAGACTGACTTTGCAGAACACCGATCCTAACTCCTCACATGTGAGCTTTCACTGATTCATCAGGTAAGTTATTGGTGTGTTTGGCGTTCCTCAAACCCAATACCTGACCTTTAATAACACTCCCACATAATAAATCATGTGATAACGGAAGCGTCACTATGAACCATCATGATTTTGTTCATGTGGCAACTAATGAGAAAGAAGAAGCTTCTGCTCGTTTTATTAACTTGCTGTATCGTCCAGGACATTATGATATTCTCTACCCCAAGCCATCTTGTTAGGTATCTTTTGTTTAGAGTCACCTGGTGTTAAGTTAATGATTGTGTTGTCACAGGTATTGAACAATGTGGAAAAGTGATCATTTGACATATCATAAAAGCCATTAGGAGATGTTTACAAAAACTGTGGTAATATGGATTCTTGTGTTAGAAAGCATACAATCAACAAATAATTACATCATTTCCTTACTCCTTGATTATGATCAAAAACCCATTTGCAACATCAGAGAATGGACTTTCTTGTTTTCCAACATCTCCTTTGTGTTCTGTGCCAAATTGAACCAAAGGGTTTGCCAATTTCCAGTGACAAAAGTCTAAGTTTGTTTTAATGGCTTGATTAATGCCTCTAAATTGAATTGAAATATATTCATCAATAAAGAAAGACAACTATTATTGGTCTAGTTGATATATAGATAAAAACCTCCGCCCGTCTCCCAAAATGTTGCAGAAGAGTCCAAAAAGAAGTGTTATTGTCACTCCCTTGTCACTAGTAATTATGCCCTGCTCTAGCCATGAGTACTATCTCCTTTTTGTCCACAACCCTCCAAAGTCTATACTGTTGAGATTCAGTATATATAGTGTCTAGTTATACGTCCTCTATTGTTTGTCACTTTCTTCTTTGGAAGCTTGCCCCAAAACAAAGAGAATCCATATATACATCCTAAATGAAATCAAGATCAACCGTAAGTTAAAAAGATCCAACGTAAGTCCATAGGTTTTTTTTTTGGTAAAACGTAAGTCCATAGTTCCTCTAACTAAATTCAAACGAACACAAATTTGAATAGTGTTACAAAAGGGTCAATGAAGTGTGTTTCCCCACTCCAACCACCAAAAATCTTCACTTAGGTTAGGTCATAGACATTCTACTTTCCGGATTAGGTGTACAGAAAGATTGACCGTGTAAACTAAATTTTAATCGAACTTCTATATTTTTCTCCTTTTTGACCAAAGTGTTGCTCAATTTTTTTTTATAAGTTTGGTTTTAATTTTTAACTCGACTCTAACTCGCATTTTAAAAGTACATGAATATATTTTAATAAAATAAAAATTAATAAAAATTTAAAATAGTTTGGTGCATATGATAATATTATATAATTTTTTATTTTATATTCATATTAAATAAGATTATATAAGATATTATTTTATTTTATTTTTCAAACCATTTTACGAATTCTCGTAACGATTGTTAATAAATATATATATTTTTAAATGATTTATAAAATATCAATTTATTAATTTTAACATCTTATTGATTTTAAACCTGCAAAAATTTAATTTAAAAAAATTATATGTGTGTTTTAATCATTTTTATCAAAATATTTGTGAAAATATTAATAAAATAATTATTAAAAAGGTGAAAGTTAATGTTTTATATTTTTTAGATATAAAGTTAATTAGTATATTCTTTGAAAACATGATTAGTAGTATATTGTTACTTTACATAATGAATTTTTTGTTTTTATTAATTACCAATGATATTTATCTAATATTACATATGACTAAAAGTCTGATCCAATATAATGTTTATGTTATGGTAAGATAGATTAGTATGCAAAAAGTCGAGAAATATATTAGTGTAACAACTAGAAAAAATGGTTTATTTTGAAATTATAGAAACTTGTAGAAGATCATAGAAAGGAATAATAGTTACTAAGGTGAAGACAAAAGAAAAAAAGGTGAGAAATTTAGATGAGAGGAAAGGAGGGAGAGCTAGGTATAGGCGTGTTCTCACTTTGGTTGAATTATTCTTTTTTTTTTAAAGAAAAATACAGTTTGAAGAGAATCGAGTTCGAGTTGGTAGTGCAATTTACAGGAGATCAAACCACCATGCCATATAAAGTCTTCACGTTTAACCATTACTACCACCACACATAATTTAGTTTTGCGTTCAATGCCAAAACCTTGCAAAGAAAGAAGAAACCAAACACAAGCACACACTTGTTACCATTGATAATGTTCATTTAAAACTCACTGCCTTTCCTTTTGATCTAACCCTTAACCTTTCTTTTCCTCTGACTTTAGGCGCTTTTTTTTTGAACAACCCTCTGACTTTAGGCTATCTAACTTTTCCATTAGCATATACATTCATGCCATGTATACATATACATATATATGCACATACATGTAAAAGTAAAAACAAAAGAACAAAACCAATTAGAGGTAGCCTAGTGGTAAAAGATTTGAGGCATTGTGTAAAATTAGAGGTAGCCTAGGGCCTAACTTTGATTTCTATTGGGAATAAATTAATGCTATTTGGCCAGTTTAGACTTGAGTTTCTGTTCGTGAAATTTATTGGTAACTCAGTAATACATGATTTGTAGCACTAGTCAGAAGATATTCCAAATTCATCGGAACCGATCAATAGGACATATAAAAAAGAAGTAAAAAATAAACCAACCGTTTCTGTAATGCAAATGGTTTATGTGATATCTTGGTTCTTGATATGGTTGTGTAAATGAGGTTTGAAAAAGTTCGTGATATTTCAATCTAATACTTGTTTCAATAACTGTATATAAAATTAATCTAATATTTGCTCCAAAAATTGTATATAAACTCAAAAAGTTCGTGATATTTTAATTTAATATTTGTTCCAAAAATTGTATATAAACTCGAAAGGTTCGTGATATTTTAATCTAATATTTGTTCTTTATATGACATGTAGAATTGTTGGATGTAAAATCATTTATAACATTTATCATATTTTATAATAGCATAAGTATTCAGCGTTAAGAATGTTACATGTAAATCAACATACATAAACTTTATATTATATATTTAATGTTTTCAGTCGATAAAATATCTACCATTGTTAAGTTCTCAAATTGGTCTATAGAAATTCAAATATCAGTGTTCATGTTCATTTTTATTAAATTTGAGTTGTTTAAAATTTGTGTCTGAAACTTTCTTTCAAAAGATTTATGGAGCATACACAACATTGGAACACTGGATATCCAACTAATGAATATATATATATATATATATATATATGCAAGGTGTTGTCCAAAGTGTAAATACCACACAAAAGAAAAAGTAAATGAATATCCTTTATACTCCTAGTGTAAAACCATCTTGTGCACATACACAACAAAAAGTTGTTTAGAGTGCTTTTCTTTAGTAATCATATTAAAAATGGTTCATAACTCATGCTATTGTTTGGTTTGGAGCATATGTTTCAATACAAATTCGAAGACTCAGAATTTTTGCATAAAGTTTTAAGTGACCTGAAGTGAATCAAGGCAAAAAGACATGAAGAGAAGAAGACACAAAGAAAAGCTTGGGATTTAGTTGGTGTTCCCCTATGTAATTATGATGGAAACTCAATAAATTAAGAAGGTAATGAGAAAACAAGGATATAAGATTCAAGACGTGAGAGGGTGGGGATGGGCCATTCCCACTCCGTTAGCCAACCCATAAAGACAAAAGTTGTTTTTCAGGTTCAGACCAAATGGAGTCTGTCTCCTTCGCTTTATTCGTTTCTTTTTATATTTTCAATTCCCAACAAAACGACCTTATTTTATATATATAGTATGCTCACAGTCCAGAGTTGTTTGATCATTGCGATCAAGTTTCCTTTTCCTTTTATTCTTAAGAATTTATATTTTTTTATAAAAGGCTTACTAAAATTTATATATTTTTGTTTTGAATGTGTTCCAAGGTTTACCTCGGTTGTGTTCTTCTGTTATTACTTACTACCATTTGGAGCATGAGAAATTGTAATAGGAGATGATATGAAAATAATTTTCAATAAAACATTATTTTCAAGTTTATATATCAGACACATTCTCTCGAAAATAAATAGCATAGGAAAAAGTAATAGTTGAGAATTCTAAGTCTATCTCTTTTATTTCATAACTTGATCTTCTGATAAATGTAAACTTAGGTCAAACCGAAGCTTCTTAACTTAAGCATGATTCATCTTTCGGAATGCGGAAAGCTTAAGCCTGATGATATAATTCTCTACGGAAGCCTAACCATGATAATACTATTTATGTTAATTAAATAGATGATTAAGTTAGTTATTAAGGTGACATATTTTCATGGTTTCAGTAAATGACTTCAGAAAATAGTAACACAAAATGTATTTAAAGAAGCATAAACTTTTAGTCTGTCATAAATGATTACGTTAAAGACCAGAGACGCATGCAACAGTTGAGATCACCAGAATATGATACCGATTTTTTAAAAACATTCGATAAACTGATTAATTATATAAATGAGCGAGTCATTTCGCTTTACCAACCCATCACAATCGGCAAAGGAATAGCATCTAGAGTCTTTACGATTTGCGTCATGAGACAATAGTTTTCAATCTCCCCACGCTACCACATGCGGATGATCTCATAGTTCATATCATATCAATGTGGAACAAACAAAAAAAAACTTTTATCGATACAAGATCACATCAAATCAATAGTTTGTAGAAATGCTGTTTTGGCAATAACATGTGCAACGTAAACAAAGAATGGACGTGATTAGGAAGTTATGTTAGGTTTCATAATTAATAAGAATCGTTATTAATTTTGAAAATGATATGGGGACTAGATATGGTAGGAGTAATTTACGGCGACATTTTCAAGTGGGGGGACATTATTACCATGGCCCCATTATTATCGTCATTATCAACAATGTAAGTTCTCTCTATCACTCTCCGTGATGGCTACGTTCATATAAATAAGTCTTACGTGTGTCAATTAGCAATTATATCTCGTTTGACTATCATCCTATAAAGCATTGAATTGAACATTCTTCAAAAAGATATTTGACATGGTATCCAATTCAAATACAATAGTGGTTTGATCCCTGTTAAATCTTTTATTTCTTTAAAAGTTAAAATATTCGTCTTATATATTTTTGGAAATTTTGTTTGAGTGCCTACAAAAGAATATTCATATATATGACTCAAAGTATATTGTATTTTTATTATATTTTCTTGTTTTTATCAGAAAGGTATTTAGCTTTTCTTCGAATATAACTGGGTAAAAAATACATCAAAAAGCTTTTACGAAGAATAAGAAAAAAGGTTAAAAGGACTTGGCTCCCTTAAAGCTCCTAGCTAAAAGCATACTACATCAATCTTTACACATTCCCGAAAAAACAAAACTAAAATTAATAAAACTTACTACTCCCTCCGTTTCGGATTACTTGTCGTTTTAGACTTATTTTTTTTGTCACAGATTAAGTATCGTTTTCGTTTTTCAATGCAATTTATACAAGATAATACCTATTATAACCTCACTATAAAATAACAAAACATATAAATTGAAACTAATTACTCCTATATTCCAAAACAGTTTCGTTTAGTCACCCAAAAGCCATTTTCTAAAATTAAATAATTTTTATCTTTTCCAATCATGTGCTCAACATACATTCATT
This sequence comes from Moricandia arvensis, assembly GCA_905132765.1. Taxonomy (NCBI): domain Eukaryota; kingdom Viridiplantae; phylum Streptophyta; class Magnoliopsida; order Brassicales; family Brassicaceae; genus Moricandia; species Moricandia arvensis. Next base: position 3,159 of record CAJHQP010003889.1, on the reverse strand, counting down.
TTCTTCAAATAGCTGATTCACATCTAGTTATAATACTTGAGTATCAGTGTTTTTCGCTGGGTTCACGTTGACGTCGATTAAAATACCATATGACAAGAGTCACCTCCATCGCCATGCTCATGAGATTCATGATCGGTTGGGAGAGTATTTAAATCAAAAGAATGATTTTTAATTGGATGTGAAAAGTTTTGATCTGAATTTGCCATTGATACTTTGTTATCGCACGATATAGTGAATGTCAAAAGTTTTGAATTGTTTACTTTCCTCCATTTTTTTTTTTTTGTTGCATGTACAAAGCAACGTAAAATTGTAGTTTCCTTCTGAATATATTGAAGTCAACAACTCAATAGTAATTATTATAGTTAACTCATTCAACGGATACTTAAAGATAACTTGGTGAAGAATGTTAAAAGACTAATATTATACACAAAAATTATTTTTTATTAATTTAAAATATAAATATGTAATTAAACCTGTAAATATGTTTAATTGACAAGGGTATAATAGATAAATTACTACTCTTCTTAATATGTGTGCAATTTTCTAAAATGACAAGTATTCTGAAACGGAGGGATTATTTTTTTAAGTTTTAAGGTAATATTTTATAACACGTTGGACGGAAGGATAAGTCTCTTTCGATTAAAAAAGTTCAGAATATGGAAAAGAATGAACAATGGTGCGTGGTGGAATGACGAGAAGTAAGTGTAACAAAAAAAAACAAAAAAAAATTAAAACTAAAAGGAGAAATAATTTGGTCTTGGGAAAGTGGAGAAAAGATTGGCGTGAAGCATCAAATTGGCTCTAACCAAAGCCCCTTTTATTCGTTTCTGTTTATCCAGTTTGATTATGGCTAGTCTTGATTATATAATAGCATACTTTTTAATCTTGGATTAGCAGCAATTATGCAACCAATTGAACGAATGTTAAATATACAAGAAATATACAATGACTAAAGAAATACAAATTTTATCATAGAATCCCATACCAAATGTTTTCCCACTATTATCTCCTCTTTTCTTTGATTATTAGATTTTTGAATTTTTGATTTTTGTGTGTTTATTTATCTGTTCGGACATCCAATAAAATTAAAACGATACAAAGATTAGCATGGTCCATGCGTAAAAATGACACACATAAAATAATGAGTAATTCAAATTTTTCTTTTATTTTCTTTGTACTCAACGAAGATAAAATGAAATATTTAGTCACATGTTGTGTACGCACCTCCAAACTGCAATTTTAAAAGCGATAACCCTAAAACAATTTAGCTTTGAATTTGATTCTCGACGACCCCGACTTTAGTTTATTGATGATAGGTCATTTTGTTCATTGTGGTGACCCCTATCCTGCTCTACCTGAAGCTCTATCCTTCTCTCGTCATGACATCGGTGAAATAAGATGCTTCATCCTCGTCGTCTCAACAGTGTTGAACGTGACACTATCTTCTCGGATTCCAGAGACCTCCATAGAACCTCCTGCTCCGCCTCCGCCTTCAGTGTGCTACACAACCCTGAAACCTTAGCTAATTAGTCAATCAACAACCATGAAAAAGTGGAGCTTTGACTCCGGATTCAATTTACTTTGACAACTCTGGAACCACAGCTCCTCTGTCAATCAATAACCCTGAAAACGAAGCAAATCTACCTCATAGAATCCCTCTGGATGAAATTGTTGTAAGCAAAGCACTAGTCTCTCTCACTTAATCAATCCTCACTGCTTCGAAAGGTTTGGGGAAAGCTCCACTGTTGGTCACCAACAATGTTTTTTTGTTTAATTACTAGGAGGTTCAGGCTGAAGCATTAATCTCCCCAGGCCCGAAACCACAACATGTAATATTGGTTTCGTCCAAGTTGTTACTCGAACTAAGGACTTCTGACAAAAAGGCCAATGTCTTTTCCAGTTGAGCTAATTACCTCTGGTCACCAACAATGTTTTGCTTGCACCTTTTACATCTTCTAGACGTAGAAAACACCAACGCTCAACGTAAACAAATCCACATTGATCCCATCAACTAATTATCTTCAAGAATCAGCCAAATTTGTACATTACTTAGGATCATGGATAAAATTACTCTTTTTCAAACCTATTGCTTCTCCTCATGAACTGAGTACCCTTCGAGATTTTGACTTTGTTCTTGTTGGAAATAAATTAGCCATTATTTAGCCATCTTTAAATGATGAGATCTTAAACAAGCAACATAAGAGCAATCAAACAACACATTCTTCATCCTCTGATTAAGAAATTGCCGTCTCCGGAACTCAAAGTCGTTGAAAATCTGAGGTTTTCATGGTCTGGGAAATTAAGCATGCAGTCACGAAAGTTCTATTGGGCAGCTTCACCGACTTACAGACTTGATGGTATGCTTGAGGTAACAATTCCCTCTAAAGTGCTACGACTAAGCCTGAAGAAAATGTATGAGTATATTATAGGCTAGTTTCATAGGTGTGTCTTGCCTCCAGGTGGTCTTGTTCCTGTTGTGGTTAATAAAATTTGGAGAAAAGGTTGTAAAATTACTTGCAAGAAACTTGGTGATTCTTTTTTTTTAGTTTCATATTCATCGCCAACTTACCCACCAATGGGTCATTCATAGATGAGTATGGAATATTGATGGTTGTTTAGTCTTTGTATTGTCTTGGACTCTAGAAGACTCTTTTAAAATTCCTGAAATCTTTACGGTTTCAGTCTGGGTCAATGTGAAAAATACGATTGTTGCTATTCCAAATTAGGAATAAGTCATATTTCTTTAGGTCTTGGGAGTCTGTTATGACGCATAAAACTCGCCTTGATCCTACTAGTATGGGTGAAGCTAAGGTACTAGTTGAGATGAAACTAGATAAAGATTTTCCGAAGCTTATTGCTCTTGATGATAAACACAACAACATATTCCTTGTTAATGTGACTAAGTGGATTCCATCTGAGAGATGGAGTAATTTAAGTCACAAAGCAAAAATGTGTCTCTTCTCTTCGAAGCCTCCACATGATACACCATTGCTTTCAATTTCATACAATATCAATGTTGAGAACCATGTTGTGAATATTGATCTCATTCTTAAACAAGAGATAATGCTTCCTTATCATCACCAACTATCCCTAAAAAATAATTTATAGCCTACTAAGAACCTCTCGATTACTACTTCAGATTATGATGTCCTTCAGCTT